>CAIGRK010285544.1:0-17650 GCA_903798315.1 Fraxinus greggii | reverse complement strand
GGTCATATTTTTCATTTTTAGTAAGTTTGTGTGGAAAACAAACGAAGGCTAAAATTTGATTTCAACTTGACCGTTGTCATAAATTTTAGTAGTCGAGTCACTATGTCGCAGAAAAGCTGAATCTTTATTTTAACTTTTATTTTTGGGTTAAACAACATTCAATTACTTTTTATTTTTTATTTTTTTTAAAATGACATTATTTGCTTACAATTGCCAAACGAAACAAATTACCAACCACGGCGATTAATTTCATGGCGGATTTCTTGTTTTCACTGTGAAGTAAATCAAGAAACCATGAACACCATTTCAGCTTCTCTTTTGTAAAGAGATTTTATTGGGAAAATTGTAAATGGAAACAGAAACCCATAATGGAAATGGAGGCGGATTGGATTAGATTAAGAACTTTTCGAGGAAAAATGAAAGAAAAAGAGACAAAGGAGGTTACAATAGTGGGTGCAGAAGTGACATGGGATACAAATGTCATAGTGTGCACATGGAGCAGAACTATGGCAGATTGGGTTCATGCTCGACACCTGTTCCTTGTTTCGAGCCTTATTCGGTCATCACAAAGCGTGAGTTTCGGGGTCTTTGAAAAAGTGTGATAGCAACCCACTGTTTCGTCCTTTTCTTTACAATTCAAGACCCTCCTAATTTGGGAATCAGAGGACACTAACGCGAGGTGATTTTTTTTTTTTTTTAATTTTCTATTGCTACTTTTGTTGTAGGTAATTGAATCTGGCAGTGTGAGCTGGGGATTTTGATGGAAAGATTTTATTTTTGGCTCTTTGTGGGTTTTTATTTGGAAATGGGAGATTTTGAGGTGGTATTTTCTGGATTTTTCGGGATTTTGCATATGTTGAGAAATGGAGTTTTGTGTAGCATTATTTTTATCTGTGTTTGTTTTCGTTTACTTTTGGGTTTAATTTATCAGATTGAATACTTGATTTCGATCTTTGCATTGATTCTTATTAAAGAACATTTGTAAATTTTAGATACACGCGCCTAAGATTTAGAGTCATGTTCCTCTCTTACCCAGTGAGTGTGAAATAAAAAGTACACTGATCATAGAAGTAGATTCAAGTGTCTTTAAGAATTTCAAGTTGTGAGTAATGAATGGCAAAAAATTATTACATATTCAAAATCTAGATTTGACTGTTTCCTTCTATGTTCCCTTTGAATGATGATAATCAGTGTATATTCTGCAGCCTAATTAGACGATTTTTTGGTAAATGAGCAAACAATAGAAAGGTTTAGGTGTTTCAATGATGGAAAACGGTTCTAGATCATTTCCTTTTTTAGATTGCATCCCATTCATGTGATTTACCGGTTTTGGACATTGATGTTTTATGTTGAAGTTGTTTAACACTTGGTGATTCTGTTTAGTGGCATTTCAAGTGTAAATTTCTTTCTTTTCAGTGACTCAGAATTTCCTTTATTATGGTCTATAGCCATTAAAAGAACATGGGAAACACTTTCATGGTAGGGTCAACAAAAATGTTATTCACCAATGAGTTTGAGGATCTGCATGATGATGGTTTTGTGGGTTAGCTGATGAATATAGGATTTTTGCAAAGGTGTTCTTTAGAAACGACAGTGGCAGGAGTAAAGGATGTATTGTTGGCAATGGTAAAGGAAGTGTTGTTACTGGTTGTGACCGCAATAAGCAAACAGACACATCCCTTTGCTCCAATAGTGGAAACTCATCGTTATCGAGTGAGGATGATTGCTTTGAAGCAAAAGAGGATTCTAGGGGGAAATCTCCATTAGAATGTATCTCTGAATATTTAACATCATCAAGTGAAAGTAATCATGAAGCGAAGGGAGCCGTCGAAGATCTTCCAAATGGGAAACCGGATTTAGGGGATATCTTGAATATATCTGTCTGCGAAGTAGTTGTCACAGGTATGTCCCAACAAGATTCTTACACAGCATGCCACATTATAACCCGCCATTTACTAGAATCATCTGGCGAGGGGGTTATATATCATCACCATCAACTGAAGAGACATGTTGATCTGGGCCAAGGTTATGAAATTAGTGGAATGGATGGCTCTAAGAGTAGATTATCGTTAGATGGACATGTCCAGAAGGATGTCGTAAGTATTGCAATTGCTTCACCTGCTTCTCAAGAGAGCTATGAAAACAAGTTGAGAAGTCATCAACCTGTGAAGCCTAGATGGAAGGACTCCTGCTTCCTGAAACTGGGTGACGATGAATTATCAATGCCTAGGGACACAAAAAATGACCCTCGTCCTCTTCTCCGCTATCACAATCATCTCTTACTTAGAGCAACATGATGGGTCATTGGAAGGCGCAAGAGGAAAAGTAAATATAATGGGATTGGAGAATCTGTTTATCACCAAGAGGAAGACTAATTCCTTAATTTCATGGAGGTTGGTCCATGTGTGGTGAGAGTTTGTTGACTACTGCCAATGATTTTGTGCAGAGAAATGATTATAATCAGTGGAATGATATGACTGAGTTATGGACAGATTTATCAAACACATTTAAAGAGATTGAAGAGAAACACAATATTTTAGAAAGTACATCTGCTATGGCTCGTTTATGGTCTCTTCTGGATCCCTTTGCGAAGGTAGTGTTCATTGACAAACCAATTTGCTTACTCAAAAAGGAATTGCAATTGAAGCGAAGAGAAGTGTGGCACATGCAAGAGATGGTAGGCCTGCTGCCAAATATCGAAAATCTTGGGAAACGACCAGACTGATATTCTGTTTGAAGTTCCCATCATTTCAGGGAATGCGTGTACTTTTCTTGCTGGACCTGAGACTCATCAAGATAGCAATACAAGTTCCCAAAACTTCGGCAAAGACAGACCTGAGAAAGAAGGCTGTTCTGGAAATGGTAGGAGGGTTCACAAAAAATCCAGAAAGATATCTGAAATGAAAGTGACTAGCTTGTATCAAAAAATGCTCAAGTGTGTTCTTTTGAGGAAACAAGTAGTGGCAGAATTGGATCAAAGAAATCAAAGACTTGCCATCTTAATGATGATGATCTCTTGATTTCTGCTATTATGAAAAACAAAACCGTTAGATCTTCCAAGAAACGGTCAACCTGCAGATCCAAGCCTCTGTGGAAGCCCAAGAGACGAAAAGGCAGTTGCAGATTGCTTTTAAGGAGTCTTAACAAAGGTGAAAAGCATTTGGTGGAAGGGAAGTGGCCTGCTTCCAAATTGAGAACTGTGTTATCCTGGTTAATTCAGTCTGGTGTTGTTTCAGTAAATGAAACGGTCCAGTTACGGAATCTGAAAAATGATGCCTTGGTGAAAAATGGTTTGATTACTAGGGTGGGATAATATGCAAGTGTTGTAATACAGTGCTTTCCATCTCTGCCTTTAAGAGTGATGCTGATTTTGGGTTGAAGGATCATTGTGTTGATCTTTTCATGGAGTTTGGTAAGCCATTAACCTCATGAGAACTTGAGGCCTGGTCAGCTGAATACAAGGCCAGAAAAATAGCTCCTTAAACATTTGCAGTTCCTTGATGCTCTATGATTTAAATTTGGCGTTCTTTCCAACATATTCACTTTGATTCTGTTCTTGAATACATATCTATCCATGATTGAATATTATATATTTCGAAAAGGAAAGAAAATGCACATAAAAGAAACACTTTTGAAGAGCTTCTGGAGTTGTGCCTTCATAGTTTTATCCAAACAGAGTGAGTACCAAGTGTAACGTTACTAAAAAATTCTTGATAAGAATTGAGTCATCTTTGTGTTTGTTCATTTGTCTGGTAGTCGTTGAGCATTTGTGTACAGAATTGTATTGGTTTGGAATGAAAACTGCTGTTTTCTTTGAAATTTGAAACCATGCAATTAGTCGAAACAGTTGTAAATTTTTTTCAAAACTTTAAGTGATTAAAAGTTATGGATCATACGGGATATGTGGACTATAAATGGGTAGTAGTGGATCCTACAAAATATGCGGATAAAAAGTATGTTTGACCAATTTACATATAATTTAATCACTTCCCAAAAATGCACTTAGTTATATGGAAGATTCACATTATTCCTGGTATAAATGTATTTTCTGACTGGGGAATTAGTTGGAGAAGAACATGTGTTCTACATAATGGGCCCAAACTAGAAGTGCTAAGCTAATTTAGAAATGATAAGTTCCTGGACAATTGCAGTTTTCCACAATATTAATAGCTAGACTCGAGACACTGAAGAAAAATAGAAGATGAATTCAACTGTATTAGATTAGCTAATTATAGAGCAGCAGTACAACGAGAAATTCTGTAAGCCTTAACAAGGAATTGAAATACAGAAATTTGTCATTCAAGAGGCCAATTCTCTCCTAATGATCTACCTATTTCTGCCTAACTTCCAAGTGAACACTACTCTTATTTATACTTGGTTGTCTAACTAACTCAGTGACTGTGCATGTGGCTGTTTTCTCATCAATTCCCTATCCTGCCCCTGCTCCTTTCTTGCGCCTTTGGTATGTCACGTGGATTGCGGGTCTATCAGTATTGTCCTCAATGTCGTTGCTTGATTTGTGGGGATGTGGTCAATGAGAAAGATGCTTCAAAATCTCATAGCTCTTTTAAATGTTCACAGTGTGAGTTTAAATGTAATTTTCCTGACTATGAGGGACTGTTTTGTTGGATTTCATGCGACTCAAAGACATGAAAAATAGGCTAGTTCTTAGTCTAATACATCTTCTAACATCAAATATAAGTCAAATTTTTCTTTACCTGTTTATATTTTAGGTTAATATTGCTTATTCGTGCTTTTCTTCTTGCTTATTGCGCTTTGTGTCTGCGTGGAGGGAGCTGGGGTTATTAAATCCAAATAAACTTACTTTTTAATGCTTGCTAACAGATCATGAGACATGCAGGCAAGGGAAGGGCATGAAAATTGAAATGGCCTTAGATACCTGGTTCTGTGGAGAATACTGTCAGGAGGTAAATTGTTGGTTTCTATCAGTTCAGTTGAGTAATATCTAACAAACTTGTTAAGAAAAATATGTTGCATATAATGAGTGAAGGTACCAAGTCAGATATAGTTTCTTTGTGTTGCTTCCCTGTAATATGAAATGAAGCCATTCTTTTCTTTGTTTATTTACCAGTTTGATACAGTTTCCAGATCAGTCATGAATTTTATGCTTACTTTGTTTATTAGCTGTAGTTCCATTTAGCGGCATCGCACACAGGGACGCTTGTATATAAGTTCTGGATAGAACTCGGTAATTTGATCTGAAGATTCCTCTCTCAATCGCTTGTTGCCATGATTTTTTGTTGACACGGACTGGAGGATGGTAAATGTTTGCCTTTTTAGTTACTGCATTATGAATTGTTAGAGATTTATTCTTTCTCAATGAGTTTTAGTTTTCTACTTCTAGGTACACTGTCGAGTTTTCTGCTGGATGGTTGAAAACACTGAGATTCAGATTTTACATTTAACATCAGCAAAATAACCATTTATGTTTTAAGAGTTTTGGTAGTAAGCTTGAATTGCTGGACTGTGCTTGCACTAAATAGATTACTAGTGATATTTGTAGACTACATTGAAGAGATTGCAGCAATGATTGAGTCCATGCATAAAAATCTTGCAAATATTTCTTAGATTAGTTTCTTAGAAATTTGTTCTAACCAGTAAATTTAGCGTAACTCTACTTGTTATTATGGACTTTAGGATCAAAAGACAAATTTTCTGAGTGCAAGTGTACACATGATAAAGTGTAATGATTTTCTCATGTCCCAATGGGAGTATAGAATTCAGAAAGAGGTTAGCCTAAATCTCTGTTATTGTTGAAAGCAGGCGATGATATTGTTCAGGGAAAAGATGTAGGTTTTGCAAGGTGTGTGTATATATATATATAATACATTTTAGGTAATTAACCCTTTGACATCAACTCTATCCCTTTTTATCAGAACTGGCCATGGAAATTTAAAACAAAAAATTTTGATAAAAATGAACTTTTTCTCTTTTTAGATTTTTTTTTTTGAAATGAGGACGCGTTAACATTATAGTTGAAAAGGTTACATTTTAATAAAGAAGGTAAAGTTTGTGATCATTTTTATTTCCATAACTGCTACTTGTTTGAAGTTTCATTTATCAAAGTATTATTTCTGCATCTGTAATATTCCGATTCTGTTTTGTTTTGTTTTAATTCCCTATGCAGGCATACTTGGGTCTTCGGTCTCGCATTGGGTTGATAAATTGTTCTGATGGCTACTCTTGGATACTTCTTCAGTGCATTAATGGCGAGCAGAAAGTCCATTCCAACGAGTGCTTTGTTGCTTTGAAGGCAGAATGCAACTCAAAGCTAGCTGTTGCAATCACGACTTTGGAGGAATGCTTTCTTCCAATGGTGGACCCAAAAACAGGCATAAACATGATCCCTCAAGTCATGTAAAAACTGGGGGTACTACTGTTATAGAACATCCTCTTCTGCAGTTATACATACCTTGTTTTTTTCTTCTAGCACTTGTAGCACCATCCCAGGTTGTTGATAGTTCTGGGTATAGATTCGCTAGGAGAGCAATCACACAGACCTATTTGACGTTTCTGAAAATCAACTCATATGACGGACGTTTGTCTAATTATTATTTCCTCAACTGTAAAGCGTGGCTGTATCTCGCAAGGACTGCAAGTTCAAGTTCTGCCCTCGGCTTCCACTTCAGATATTATTTTATGTTCTTCAGAATTTAGTTCATTTCAGCCGCTGAACTTTTGTTGGTTTTATATCTTGTTTAACTGATTCCCTTATGTAGGATGACTAAATCTGCACTCTATGTGAAGTAAACTTCTTCTCTTTGATGGCCTTAATTGCATCTTTTAAACTGAAATACCCCACTGAATAGGTTTTCATCAAGCTAACTATGCTGAGGTGGTATAGGACTGCTATATTAAGTTCTATAACACCATGTCTTTGTGTTAACATCTCATCTAAAAATGCTTAAGCAATAAGAGAGGGATCTCTCGTATTTATTTAAATAGTTTTTTCAACACTTTGAAAAGCTACATTAAGTGTTTTAATGAAGTTAAGAGTCTTGTAGCCATTTGTAAGAAGTGATTAACTGGCATTAATGATGCATTTGTAAATGAAAACAATAACCTGGGATCGCTGTAGGGTGTCATGGGGATGATATTGTCATTGAATACTTTTATTCATTCTTGTTTTCTTTGTTTTGACAAATTTCCCTTCTGCAAAACCAGCAGCTTTGGTTTAACAACCTTATTTTGTTACAATTTAACCACCTGTTATTATTTTTACCATGACACAGGCAATTGTTGTTCTTACAAATAAATAGTCGTAGCATTGCCTATAATCTATTTCCTGATGTGTTACGTACATGCATGTATACAATTGTAAAGATGTAAGATGCGCTTATTACTTGTATTAGATGCTAGTAAACCATTATGCTTGAACTAAATTAAGCTCAGTTCGAGGACCATATTGTTCTCTTTCCTTCCTTCAGATGCTATTTGGATTTTTTTCCTCAACTATGCATAGTGATTTTGAGTTCACTTCCTCTATTTTCCCTCACTATTTATGTTAACAACATTTGATGGTAGCTTGAGTCTGGAACTGAAAACAATGACCCTGTGTTTCTTTCAGATCAGAATTAGCACGTCTGAACTATAGTGGATTCTATATTGTGGTTTTGGAGAAAGATGACATCGTGTTGTCTGTAGCATCCATCAGGTAAATTACTATGTATAATTTGTTTATATTTCTGCAGTATACTATCTTTGTGTGCCTTTTGATTGTGGTATTACTTCCCATCTCAAAGTTTATCTAGAATACTGTTGCATTACATCTAATATCACATGCTTCCTAGTGCTTCGTCCTTGTGGTTGATGAAAGATACATTCTAATTTTTTTTCAGTGTAAGTTTTAAAGCCCATTCTTTTTTTCCTATAGATTTTGTCCTTGGATGCTTTTCCATTATTAAATGTCCTTTAATGCGATCCCTAGTAATTCTCCAGAATTTTTTTATTTGACAGATGTTCTGTTTTCGTTTCATGTAACTTGACAATATTTCTTGTAATCTGACATTTGACCTTAATGTAGAATCCACGTGGGTACTGTAGCGGAGCTGCCTTTAGTTGCAATGTGCACCAAATATCGTCGACAGGGACTGTGACGGTTCCTTATTAATTCTATAGAGGAGGTAATATATCCATTTTCATTATTGATAGGAGACTTTAAAATTGCTATCTTCACACATTTAACATTTGCGCACATGTTCTTTTTAAATGAGCTGTGAACCTTTTTAACAATGTTTTTCTTGGTCTACTGCTTCTGGTGTGCATGCAAGTAATTTTCAGTTCAATTTTGGCTTTAAATGTTAGTCTCTAGAGGTTGAGAAGCTTGTTGTATCTGCCATTCCCAGTGTAGTAGAGACATGGACGAAGGGTTTTGGCTTCAAACACCTGGAAGACGACAAGTGACAAAATTTAAGCAAAATTAAGCTCATGGTGTTTCCAGGGTCCGTATGGCTGAAGAAGCCTTTGTATCGGAATACCATGGATCAAGAAAATGGTGAAGATTCTGTTTTTGAGATTTTGTTCAGCCTAATTTAAATATTTAGCTGAGTTTAAAAGTGAGAAAAAAGTAACATACCCAAACATGCTCTTTATCAATTTCATTGTTTAAAATGATCTTCTCTTTCTTGTAGCATTAAGAAATAATTTTCGTACATCAGAACCGAATGATGCTTCAACTTCAGGAGTGAGTGATCCTGGAGAAATGGCAACTTCTGAGGAAGGATTTTCAACCATACAGCCTGGACAAGTTTCTGAGAGTAATTTGTCAGTTCAAGAAGCCAACACTGAGACACAAACTGAACGTCGTGACTTGGAGAATTTCGCAATCACACGAAATACAAGACCCCGGCATATCATCTGATGAACAAGAGCTTAGATGATTATCCTTTCATGAATTTTCTGTTCAAGAAGCCTACACTGAGACAGGATTTTGGATGTGTTCATTTGGAGAATATACAATCACAGGAAAAACAAAACCCTGAAATTTCATCCGCTGAACTTAGACAATTATCCGATCATGAATTTCCTGTTTAAGAAGCCTATAATGAGACAAGATCTGGATGTGCTCACTCGGAGAATTTGCAATCACACGAAAAACAAGACCCCACATTTCATCTGATGAGCAAGAGCTTGGACAATTATCCAATCATGAATTGTCTGTTCAAGAAGCCTATACTGAGACAAGATTCGGACGTGCTCACTCTGAGAATTTGCAATCGGATGGAAAACAAGACCCCGACATTTCATTCAATGAACAAGAGGATAGACGACTACGCGATCATGATCTGTCTGATCAAGAAGCCAGGACTGAGACAGAAACCGGAAGTGGTAACCTTATTTCAATCAAGTGAAAAACAAGAATGTCGCACTTTTCGTCTTGAAAAACAAGAATGTCGCACTTTTCGACTTTGAAGACTAAGAATGTTAAACTAATGAAGTACTTTTTTAGTTCAGGAGTCAGCCAACTTGAAGTAGTTCCTTGTATGTACAGTGTACACCTAGACAGAGGCAATTGTTTGTAAATGCGGAAAGCAGTGTATTAGACCAGAATGTGAACTTTTTAACCTGAATTCTGATACACTGATCTTGAGTGGCAGTTCAAAGTCAGTTTTCCTTCATCTAATTGCATAGCAGTTTTTCTTCTTTTTACTTGTTTTGTCAGCTTTGATGCATCCCAAAACAAAGAACCCACATGTAGCTGACACCTCCACCCATGTTGCTTCTCTCTTGTTTGTCGATAATCAACACTGATCACAAGTATGGAGCAACTGTTACATTGTTCAATGAATTAAAAAATAAAAAATAAAATCCGACTTTCATCAGACAATGTGACACATGAATGCCATTTTTCAAATTATTTGAGAGTTAGGTCCCGAATGCAGTTTCAAGTGACTCGGCGATTAGGTATAGATGGATTATAAAATTCTCGGATGCAATAGCATGTTGGTTGACTTTGCTTTTGGTATAAAAATAAAAAGAAATTGTAGAAATCAATTTTGCTATCGCACCAAATTTAGTTCGAGGGGCTATCTTGTTAGGATTATTATCCAAAAAATGAGAAGTCAATGAGGCAACGATGCTACTCAAAATTTCAAATTTCACCGAGAAAATGCAAATATTTTCTTATTTAAATGTTAATCATTTTCATTAATGTAAATACTATATCAATAGATTTAGCAATAGATCCAATACAAATCTGACTGATTTTAAAATTCTTAATTATTTGTTGTATTACTAGGTTTTTAAAGTTATTTTATGGCTTCAATAAGAAATTTAAGCATGAATTTGTTCTTTCCAATCTCACTCTTCTCTCTCTGAAACATTGTCGAATTGTATATATCTTTATATTTGAATTGTTCTCCTCAGTGTCATGTAAATATTTGCTAAACAGATTCTGAAAAAGAAGCTTCAATTTCAGAAAGCTCACTTAAAAATCTCAATCCCGCAAGTTTAGGATCTAACCCCTTTATACTTCTTTAGATTACCCAAAAAAATCCGTTATCAGTCAGCTGGAAAATGCCACTCAAATTATTTTGTGCTGGTCCTTCTTCATACAGCCGCAGATCAACGTTCTTGATCTTCTATCTCCTCATTGAGCTTTCGAGATTTATCGTGAATTCGTGGCAAAATTTAGATACTAAATGTAAATATAATAAACCCTTATCAGTGTCTGTGACTTGGGATAGGTATTCTAGTAATAGTGTCGGTGTTGGTGGCAGTGGAGAGGCGTTTTCTGATGGGGGCCAAAAAAAGTACAAACTTGATGGGTTTCGTAGGCATACAAACCGGGTTCAGATCCGCTGGTGGACGACCGGCATGGCAGAAGACTTGGTTTCCCTCTGATCATAGAGGCCTTCAGTGGTACTCACTAAAATCTTTGCTTATACACTTTTCTTTGCCTATATAGCACTGATACTTAGAAAATTAAAAATATGTGTATTGATTTATGGAAATGTTTGGGCTATTTGCATTTGTTTGCTTTATTTGATTGGAAGTTGGAAGAAGTTTATTTTCCTGTGTTAATGGAATATCCATAATTGGTTTCTGTATTGCTTAGATGTTTTCACTTTGTTTATGGGAAAAATTTAATTTCTGCATTAAATGAAGGAAAAGATAAACTATAATCTCTACTGTCATTCTTAGTATACATTTAATTTATTTCAATGGAGGATTTATTATTTTCACTGTCAAGTTCATCAAATTTAAAAACGATGCCAATAATCCTAGAAACCTTAACCACCATTTCTTGCCACGTGTTCCTTGGTTCGCTTCATGCTTGCCACCTGTTCCTTATTTCAATCCCTATTTGGTCATCACAAAGCCCATTACTGGTGAGTTTCCAGGTCTGAAAAAGTGTATAAACCCACTGTTTCGTCCTTTTGAGCTGCCCACAGATTATCACTATCTCTTAAGCGTTACAATCCAAGACGCTCCTAATTTCAGAATCGGATTATCCCTAATTTTATTGCAGTTTTAATGAAAATGCAAGGCGAGTTTTTCATTTTTTTGTTATCAATTTTATTCTGTTGCTATTTTTCTTGTGCATTTTTTGAATTGGCAGTAGGACATGGGAATTTTGATGCTAATATTTGATATTGTTTTGGTTCATTTGTGGTTTTGATATGGAAATGGGCGATTTTGAGTTAAGATTTTCTGCAATTTTTGGAATTTTGCATATTTTGAGGAATGGAGTTTTTGTAGCTCAATTTTTATGTGTTTGTTTTCTTTTACTTTTTGTTTAATTTCTCAGATTGAATACTTTTTTTTGATCTTTGCCTGTGATTTTTACCTTTGTAGATTCAGGAGCATTTACCTTTGTAAAATTTGATTTACACGCTTAAGATTTAATGTCATGTTTATCTGCTACATAGCAATTATAAATTCAAAGTACGCTGGTGATATAAAGTAGATTCTAGTGTTTTCAAGATTTTCAACTTGCAAGTAATCACTGACAAAAAATTACTACATTTTTAAAATCTAGACTTGACAGTTTCCGTGTATGTTCCCTTTGAATTGTGATAGTCAGGGTTAAAAAATCTGCAGCCCAATCAATAGCAATTAGAGCGTTTGGCTAAAAAACTATTAGATTATAAGTTGTAGGTCATACAAAATTTGTGGATAAAAATAGAGTTTGACCGTTTTAGATGCAATTATAAACTCTGCCAAACATACACTAAGTAGAAAACAGTAGAAAGTTTTGGTGTCTCCAATCCTGGAGAAGGATTCTAGATTAAGTAACACTCGTAGATTCTGTTTGGTGGCGTTTTAAGTGTGAATTTATTTTCTTCAGTGAGTCAGCATTTTATCTATTATGTTCTAATATCTATTGAAAGAATACGGGATGATTGCTTTGATATAAACAGACACCTCCCTTTGCTCCAGTAGTGGAAACTCATCAATAGCGAGTTACAATGATTGCTTTGATGCGAAAGAAGATTCTAAGGGAAAACCTACTTTGGACTGTATCTCAGAAGACTTAACATCATCTAACAAAAGTAATCGTGAAGCAAAGTTAGCTGTTGAAAATCTTCCAACTGGGAAACATGATTCGGAGGATATCTTGAATATATCTGTCCCTAAAAGAGTTGAATCAAAGAAATCAAAGAGTGGCCATCTTGGTGATGATGATCTCTTGATTTCACATATTAAAAAAAATAAAACCATTAGATCTTCCGAGAAACAGTCCACCTGCAAATCCAAGCCTCTGAGGAAGCACAAGAAACGAAAAGGCAGGTGCAGCGGTGCAAAGAATTTGATGGAAAAGAGGTGGTTTGCTTCTGAATTGAGAACTGTTTTATCTTGGTTAATTCATTCGGGGGTTGTTTCGCTGAATGAAGTGGTCCAGTTACAGAATCTAAAAAATGATGTTGTGAAAGATGGTTTGATTACCAGGGGTGGAATATTGTGCAACTGTTGTAGTACGGTGCTTTCCATCTCCGAGTTTAAGAGTCATGCTGGTTTTGGGTTGAAACAAAATTGCATCAATCTTTTCTTGGAGTCTGGTAAGCCATTAACCTCATGCCAACTTGAGGCCTGGTCAGCTGAATACGAGGCTAGAATAGCTCAAACTGGTCAAGTTGACGAGATAGATCCAAATGATGATTGTTGTGGGCGCTGTGGTGATGTTGGTCAACTGATATGCTGCGATAGCTGTCCGTCTGCATTTCATCAGACATGCTTGTTTGAACAGGTTTATCTCTGCTTTCTTTATTAATTCAGTGGTTTTCATGAACCTTTTCTCATTGCATTAAACTTATAGTATTTTCAGAACATTTTTCTTTTTTCTTTTAATTACTGGAATGAGTGCAATCATCTGTTTCCATGCACACACTTCAGTTTAAGTGTGTCTGAAGCTACGAACAACTTCTTGATAGATGGAGCAATTGCTAATTCTTAATTGTAGTTGCCAAGTTTTATGATATTAAGTATAGATATGAATCGAGAGGTTTGTGTTCAACATGAGCCCAGCTGAAACTCAAATCATTATTCAGTTGAGCCTGGCCAAATAACCTTTTACTGTTTCCTGCTCGGCCCTAGACTACTATCATCTTTAATTGGGTCATAGACATGTCTGCGATCTTCCACATATTTTGTTTACTTCTTCTTGATTTAGCTCCTTGTCACTAGTATCTAATTCCATTGACCACCTGGGCGTAATGAGTTAGCAGGTCAACTAGCAAGTGAAAGAAGCCAGGAATATTTAATTGGATGGGGAAGTTTAGCCTGCTCTTCTCCATGCCGGTTT
Source organism: Fraxinus greggii (assembly GCA_903798315.1). NCBI lineage: Eukaryota > Viridiplantae > Streptophyta > Magnoliopsida > Lamiales > Oleaceae > Fraxinus > Fraxinus greggii. Next base: position 3,885 of record CAIGRK010285544.1, on the reverse strand, counting down.
TGCAAAAACACTTCGAGTTAGAGAGTTTGGAAGAGGTCTTCTCCCTACTCAATTTTCCAGAAAGAGGCTCAATCTTTGGACAAGGCGATTGATGTTTCTAGTGTAAACTGGAAACTGATGCATTGATCATTTTTTTTATTTTTTATTTTTATCTCATTGAAAAATTGGATGGTTTTTCTTTATATTCAAGCTGAAAACACACACAAGTTTTGAAATCACGGATTTTCTTGTTTTGTTTTAGTTAAACTATGTTTATGTAACTCCATGAAATATATAGTCATTGAATTTTATGTGTATATATGTCCTGCTTTGCATACCGGCAAATGAGTATCTATATAGATTTAACATGGGTCATTCATAGTTAAGTATGCGTTGTTAGTTCATCTTTTCCTTTTGCCTTTTTTTTTTTTTTTAAATTGTCTTTGACCATCTTGGTTTAACAGTGTATCAATTGTTTAGAAACTATATGGTTGAGTGAGTTATTGACTCATGATTTTATGTCTGCTTGTGTTTGTGATAGTTATCTGCACTGCCTGTGCGAAAAAATTATGTAAGGTTGTGCTTGGAGTGGAAGAAAATTTAGTTGAAAGACCTGAATAGAGGAAAACATTTACAGACTGAGAAAGGAGGTAGGCAACATTTCTTTCTCTTGTTACATAAGAGAAAATATAGAAGGGAGTGGACTGCAAGAGATAGAGGACCTGTCTGCCCTGCTTGATATGTTTGAGAAAAATAAAGGAAGTATTACTTGTATCAAGTAAGCATCTTGTTAGAAAAATGAGGTGTTTTACAGAATCATTGTCCTCTTTGTTTCTCCTTATTCCTACTAAAACAATAGAACAATGGAAGTGAACTTGGTCCAAATGCTTCATTTTTAATTTATTTCTATTTTACTCTGTTTTCTGTAATATTTTCCTTTAGAGGTGCTAAAGACAGATGTTCAAAGGTTATTCTTGTACTTAGGAATAAGTTTACTGATGCTTAAATTAAAGAAGCTAGAATAGGTTCCTAATATGTAGTCGTAGAAGATGACACCTCAGGCTGTGGTTGGACCAGCCAACCTTTTGCGAGTAGCTTAAACCATTGAAGCCTGCTGTGCAGCTCAGTGATTACAGCATTTTAGTATACAAGTTGACCTTCTAATAAATTACGCCGTATGAGTAAATAATCGGTAATAGTTGTAACCAATTTCGTACGGTTCTTAAAATTTAAAATTGCATTTGACTTCAGTCGGTTTTAAGGTAGATTGCGTTGTTCGTATTTTTTTATTCTTAAGTCGAGGAAAATTAGTTTATTCTGCCCTGCCCCCCACAAAAGACTCAAAACCTCCCAGCTATACACTACCTGAGACTTCAATCTCGTTCTGACTGCCATTGCCCACCTTAAAACCAACATATCATTTCAATCTTGTCTTCAATAGAAACCCATCATTGTTGGTTCATCACCACCATTTCCAAGAAAAACCCATCACTTCACCTTTAGGAAATGTGAGAAAAAATAAAATTACTAATACATCCAAGTAAAAAGCCTCAACACCACATATGCTACTAATTATGAACCTATTAGCCACCCTCTAGAACAGCCATGGTTGCTACACCGATGTCTTACTCAAGTGTAATTGAAATATCCTCAATTGGAAAATTCAAAATTATGTCGACAAGACAACTGTGGCTCACTAACGTGTCTTCAAAGACATTGCAAGCACACAACTGAACAAAAGTCTATAGTCTTGGGCAATAAATAGGCTCATGTAGCTGGCGTGGACTTCTTGTTGGTTCATTTGAAGTTGGGATGGCAATGGGATGGGACCGAGAAGGCCATTACCATCCCCGCCTTGTAGGGGATTTTCAGGAGTGGGGCAAGGTGGGGATTAAAATCTCCATTTGATGCCCCGTTTAATTATTTAATTTTTAATATTATTTTTATTTTTTAAATGCGATTTAAATTGAAAAATAAAAAAATTAAATAAAATATAAAAGATTGGGATGGGTTCGGGGAATTTGAGGTAAGGAGTTTTTGCATTCCTAATTTGAAGCTCATTAAAAAACAGCTGAAGAGTGAAACAAGTAAATCCGCTCAAGCTTGCTAGTTAAAAGTTCGACGTACACGCAAACATAAAGATTCATTTGGTGAACCTCTTAGGGCCAAGATTATACATGTAACTAAACCAGATGTACTCTTTTGTATGACTATACAAAAGGGACACGCATAAATTCTTTGAAAAGGGGACTAAACTTATAATGTAACCGTATTGGAAGATTGACTTGCTTTCTTCAATCAATTCTTAGACAAGTTGGGTTTTTTTTCTTGTTTCTATATTTATAATCTAGTTTTCATTACTATGTAAAGGGAAAATTATGGTAAGTCTTTATAAGACCAATTATGGTAGGTATTAATAGGAAAGAAAGATTACATTAGGGTTTCATTCATACGGAAAATTATCGTAGGTAGTCATAACTTTTCTATTTTGGTTGTTAGTAACCCTGTAATAAAGTGTTTTGCTTTATATTTCTTAATGCAGAAAAGTTATATAAAATTTCTACTTTTCTTTCTATTTCGATTTTAATTAATTTTACTATATAAATTTTAGCATATAGTAGAAGAGATATTTAAATATTACCATATGGTCCTATCTAACAACTTAAGCTTTTAAATTAAATGGTGCAATATTGTATCAATGCAGCAAATGTCTCAAGTTCCATTTAAATGAATTGTACACGTGTTAGGATTCAATGGAAAAAAATAAATCTCATCGATACGAGAGAGACATATTGAACAGAATATTTAAATGATAAATATGTGGCCTATCTAATGGCTAAAACTTTGAGATTAAGTGGTTCAACATGTCAAAATCCAATAATGCAATTAATTGAATAAATAAAGTTGACAATACAATAGTCGACATTTTCTATATGTGAATTAGCCTCTTAGGGGTTGGTTGTGGATATCCTTTTTACCATATATGGGTGCAAGAGGAGTTTTTCATCTATGAGGTATTATGACAACATGTAAACAAAATATCATACATTCAAAATTTTTTGGATCTTCCCAAATTAATATTACAACTTGGCCGACTTTATGAGAACANTAATGGCTAAAACTTTGAGATTAAGCGGTTCAACATGTCAAAATCCAATAATGCAATTAATTGAATAAATAAAGTTGACAATACAATAGTCGACATTTTCTATATGTGAATTAGCCTCTTAGGGGTTGGTTGTGGATATCCTTTTTACCATATATGGGTGCAAGAGGAGTTTTTCATCTATGAGGTATTATGACAATATGTAAACAAAATATCATACATTCAAAATTTTTTGGATCTTCCCAAATTAATATTACAACTTGGCCGACTTTATGAGAACAAATTTTTGGCTTACCTACTTTATGACCTTGTTCACAGAAATTCTAAGCCTATAGGCCGAAATAATTATAGTGAAATTGCAAAATAATACAGAGACTCAAAAACAACAAATGATCCTATAGCTATAACAACCACCCAACTCACCCTTTAAAATTGGCTAGTAAGAGTTGGGTATCCAATTGGTTATAAACCCCCAAACTAACTCTTATTCTAGTATTGAGGGATACAATTAGGATCATTATTTTGCCCATCTCTTTAGAACCAACATCCACGACCGCCCATATTTCCAGCTAGGCGACTTCAAATAACGAGTAATTTACTTAAAGAAGCTTTCCTAGGTCACCTCGTCTGCAACGAGGGCCATCCCTAGAAGACTTTTCCTCTCTTTTAGAGTCACCCTCCACCCTTAGATCCTTTTATTGCTTGTGGACGTATTTTATTGGTCTTTCTAGCATTTAATATATTTTCTGGGTTGATGGTTGCTCATATTTACAAAAACCTTATAGTTTCACTATTGTGCA
>CAIGRK010285502.1:0-12386 GCA_903798315.1 Fraxinus greggii | reverse complement strand
TTTTTAGAAATTTGTGCTCAACGGTTGGGAAATGATTTTCCCCCTTTTACAAAGCAGCTCCAAAGAGGCGCCTAAAAAATCTACTTACAAATTCGATTTTTGAACAAGAACAGATATTTTTCTGTTATGGTTTAGTTTCGAAGATTATTTTAAAACTAATGATTCAATTTAAAAAGCACCTAAAGTTTATTAACGATTCATATTCTTGAAATACCCATATAAGATCATGTGTATCATGTTCTATCATTTTCTCAAATTTTATAACTTAGTTGTCTTTCATCATTCGAATCTCAATATTCAGTACAGTGTACCGTTGAGATCAAATAGATGGCGATCACCCTCAAACTCTAAGTATTTGTTAGGGTTGACGACAAAATTCTTCATATAAAATAAATTTGTGATTTCTAGCTGTTTAAACTTTTAGTAAAATGACGACTATATCATCATAGTCCAAAAATCTAAAATCGAAAATTTCATTCATCCAAGTCCCAAAACAAATTGTTGGTATCAAAAGTTATCGTTCTCACAATTAAAACAAAAAACAAAAAAATATTATGTTATCAAACGACCTACCATCTTACGAGAACAAGTGAACGACAAATTTTACATCCCATAAATATGAAACGATAATCTAGTATTTAGGTCTATATTAACAACGTTGACATCTCAAGGTGCAATATCAAAACTCAATAGTGTCCTTTGATGTAGTATTAACAATTTCATATAAATTATCCTTGACAAATTATTTCGCCGATATACAAAAAAAAATGAATAAGAAATATCATCTAACAGAAAAAAAAAAAATTGAAATTCCACAGCTCATCACGTCAAATATCACAAAAATAATGTGCAATGTGACAAGAAAATCAATGTTAGAGAGAGGATAATTTTTCTAGAAATTGAAAATAGGAGAATATATCAAATAAGGATTCTCAATCCAACGGTGCGCTTGGGTTAGGGGGTCACCGTTAATGGCTAATTCTTTCTACCAGTTGGAAGGATACAATTAAGCAATTTTGACTTTGTTCAAACTGATAAAATATAAATAAAGAATCGCCGCAGTGATGACATGGCATGATTTCATTAGCTGGTTCTCTTTGGGAACTATTGATTGAACCTCAAAGTCAAAGGTACAATACAGAGCAGAACGCCGGGAGCGGGAGTTCTTCTTCCCCAATCCAAATTCCAATCAATATTTTATCATAATTATATATTAATTGCAAATGGGTAGGAAAATCATATTTAACACTCTAATATTGCTCTTGCGCATGGTTGACATATTTCGATATTTGTTTAGAGAGAAATACTTGTAATTAATAAATAGGCAGAAATCCGGTGGTTTCTTGAATGAAAATCATCTGAATTCCTCGTTTGGAGTAAATTCTTGACAGAACGATTTGAATTGGATTTACCCACCAGTTACGCGTTCTTCTCAATATAAAGGTTCGTGCTTTTATTTTGTGTTCGATTTCGGCGGAAAAGATTTTGAATTCTATAGTCTTTTCCGTGATCATGTATTTTGAAATATTGGCACTGCTGCACTGGAGTCACTTTCAGAATCTTGAATTGAATTAGATGGGGTGGATAATTTCGAATTGGGAATTAAACGGTTTGAATTGGCGGTCAAGGAATGTTTGAATTTTTATTAGATTGAGATTTTGGGGGAAAGTTTTCTCCTGGATTACTCTTGTACTCATTGACTAAGGGTATTGATTTACAGAATTTTAATTGCACTTCTTTGGGAAATTTGGGAGTTTTTTGAGGAATTCATCAAGAATTTGTGGCTTTGGCGATTAATGAGGAATAGTTGATTGAACTTAGTGATTGGCTATTGTTTAGATCGGACTTTTGGGATTTTTGCCATTTGTTTCTTCAGGGGATTGGATGGATAAGAGAGTAGTAAACGGATGAGAACAGCACAATGATAGGGAAAGGGGCATCAAGTGAATGGATGCCTCAGATAGGACATTTTCTGATATAGTGGGCTTATTGAAATCTTGGATCCCTGGACGGTCTGAGCCAGCTAATGTGTCCAGGGATTTTTGGATGCCCGATCAGAGCTGTAGAGTATGCTACGAATGTGATTCACAGTTCACCTTGTTTAACCGTAGGCACCACTGTCGACTTTGTGGCCGAGTTTTCTGTACCAGGTGCACTTCAAACTGGATCCCCACATCGTCTAGTGACCTGAAGACACCACGAGAAGACTGTGATAAGATTAGGGTCTGCAATTTCTGTTTTGAGAAATGGAAACGTGGATCGACGGGGACCGTTGATAATGGGATACATGTTGCCACCCTGGACCTTAGTATTACTTCTCCTTCAGCAACTAGTTTTATGAGCACCAGGTCTAGTGGAACCTGTGACAGTAGTAACGTTACATTTGCATCATTGCCACTATCTACTGGACTTAGCCCACGTCAATCAGCAGCAGTAATGGAAAAGACTACAGAAAATCGAAGTGTTGCAGCAGCAAGTAGCAACGAGAATCCTGTAGACACAATAGACAGGAATCAGTCTCCTGACCAATTTGAATTCTGCACAAACAGGTTCTTCTTTCTGCACTTGTATATTTCACTTTTGACTACTTGTAGTAAGTAGCATAGTGTTAAAGCTTTAATCCATGCCTAAAATGGTAGATTGCATAAAATATTGAACATTGATAGTTAACACGTGCCTACAAGTATTTCTAAAAGTCCTTTCCAGCTAGTTTCTTAGGGCGGTGACTTCAGGTGCAGTTTATTCTTACACATGATTTTTTTTATCACTAAATAAGGGTCTTTTTGTTTTTTGGATTGACATTTTGTTAATTTGAGTATCTGGCCTATAATGTCCAACACCCCAACTTGTTTTCAAGAAGCCATTTTAACATAGAATCTATGTTTGCTGTAAGACATTGTTTTCCAGTTTCCTCCCACTGCTTTCTGCTGTGTCTTCTATATGCTGCACATAATATTTACACCAACAATCATACAGACAAATCTACACCAAGGTATGATCTCATTTATCCATTTCCATTGAGGATTGTGTATTTGCACAATAGTCATTCAGTTCATATGAGGTTTTACTTGCTTATTGAGCCTGCCATATGATTGGAAGAGTTACTAGTCGACCTGTGTCATACCTTCTTTGCTTAGATTACAATAAGGCAATGAAGTTCGGCTGCTCAAGTTATTTCTTGCCAAATAACTGCCTATAGACATGTATGCAACGTGCTCCTCCAATGATGTATTGATTGTTTACATTATATCCTAAGTTGTGCATTGTCTCAAACTAGGAATTTTATGTTCCATCTACGTCCTAACTGCTTCTGTACCTGGGGAAGTAAATGCTGATATCATAATCTTCTGTAGCATTTCAATTACTATCCACTAGATTAACTTTATGCATCATTAACTTATTTAACTTCAATATATTGAACATTATTCAATCAGGAGTGATGGTGATGATGAAGAATTTGGAGTTTATCATTTAGATTCAGAAAGAAGGCATTTTTCCCAGGTTAATGGATACTATGGTCCGGTTGAGTTTGATGATATTGAAAATGACTACGAATCACGCAAAGTGCATCCTGATGGTGTCGTTGATTCAGAAAGTATGAGCATCGCTTTGTTACAAAATAGTTCTGAATCTCATGCTTCCAAAGAAGTCCAGCAGATGGCGGAAAAAGAAGTTGAACATAATATTGATGATGAATGTGAAGGACCTTCTTTATGCACGACTAAAGATGTTGATGCTGAACACATGGATTTTGAGAACAGTGGAGATTTCTGGCTCCCTCCTGAACCAGAAGACGAGGAAGATGAAAGGGAACCACTTTGTGATGACGAAGATGATGAGGACCCCACTGGAGAATGGGGATATTTTCGTAATTCAAACAGCTTCGGTAGTGGAGAATACCGAAGCAGGGATAAATCAAATGAGGAACACAAGAAGGCTATGAAAAATGTGGTTGATGGCCATTTCAGGGCTTTAGTATCTCAGCTTTTGCAGGTGGAGAACCTTCTTTCAGGAGGGGATAATGACAAAGAGTCTTGGTTAGATATAATTACATCGTTGTCATGGGAGGCTGCTACATTATTAAAGCCTGATACAAGCAAGGGTGGGCAAATGGACCCTGGGGGGTATGTGAAGGTAAAATGTTTGGCTTCTGGGCGTCGGATTGAGAGGTAATTACTTTTATATGTTCTGAATATGCTACTCTGCTTGTCTAAGTCACAATTGGCTGTTCTATAGATTTTTGATAAGTTTTGATTTTATCTTTGAATGTGATGTGTTGCAACTTAGAGATTTCAAGAAAATCATACCATGTCTATATTTACCTGAGAATGTTTGAGGAAGTAAGACTTGCTTACCAAGTTGTCTTGGTGCCTAAGACCAACTAGACTTGAGGTCCAAGATTTAGACTTTTTACCTTGTTCCGAGAAGCTGCTGTAAATAAATTAAAAAAAAAAAAAAACCTACAATTACCTGCACTGTCTTGCAGCTCTGTACTGAAGCTAAATTGGGAAAGACTGTTGTTATAGTATAACAAACTTAACCAAGACTCTACTACTAATTGCTAAGATTTAAACACAAATAAATGACATGAAAGATTAAAAGTGTCTGCACAAGCCGGCTTTCTTTGCATCCTATCTCTCCTTCAAAGTTGTATCGCTTCACTTGTTACATGAATTTCATCATTAAAAAAGGAAGTCTGGTATTGTTGAAAAGTTACTTCTCGCTCTTGCTTTGCTATGGTGAGGCTAGATATTTAAGTTAAAAAGTTACTAGGTGGTCCCTCTTGAAAAATATTATTGACCCTATGGGCATATTTCAAGGTTGGTATAACTGGAAATACTAATTAAAAATCACTGGCTTTCTAACAGAGGACTTCTTATTTGAATTTTTTGTCAAATGCCTTATCTAGATTATTGACGAATAACGTTACACAAATCCATAGGTCACCTTCTTGGAATTTTTTGATTTATTTGATCTTTATCTGTTTGAAACAAAGAAAATTATTGCCATTGTGCAAATCACCGTCATTTGAAGAAGTTGACATTTGAAAGGACAAGAGATAAGGTGATTACGTGTGATTAAGTGTCTTTGGCTAAAAGCCTATTTAAACTTATATTAAACAAGGGAAGACCAAACCAATGGAAGAAGAGGTTTTTATTTTTTTATGAATATAAATTAAAGGAGATTCATATTTCTGCCGTTTAATTGTGTTCTTGTCAGTCATTTGTATAATGGAAGGTTGGGGGAGACTGATTGCCTATGGACCGTGACCTCTAGCAATTTTTAGAGATCCAATTTAGATTTATCTATGGAAGATCAATTATGAAGGCTGTATGTATTTTGGGTTGGTGAAAAGAAAAGAGACATGTACGTGCATATGTTCAAAGAAATAGTTAAGGATCATTGAAACTTATCGAGGTGGTTCTCAGAGAAAAAAAGTTTTGTCATAATGGTTGTAAGTAGTGCTCAGGGTTGTGACCGTAACAAGAACAATTTCGGGTGAGTTTACTTTAGGTTCTGGGTCAATGGTTCATTAAAGATCATACACCTTTCGTTTTAAATTATGCTGACTTCACACAGGAACTGCATGATAATAGTCTGCGGTATGCGTTATTTTTAGATGGTATATTATCACGAGTTCTAAGTAACTATACTGAAGCAGGAAATGTAAATTGGAGTTGTAGAGAGTGAAGGTCATGGTCAGTAGTGTCTAAGCTTAATGGAAGAAGGTCTAAACCTTTTCCCTTTTGATTTTGTTCCCAAGAAATTGAAAAAGTTATAGTCATAAATGTAAATTGGAGTTGTGGAGAGTGAAGGTCATGGTCAATAGTGATTTACATTGTTCATCATTCAAAAACTCCATTTTCTACAAAAAAATGGTTGCCAAACAGGGGCTTAATGTTTTGGTGCAGTGAATAATTTCATAATTTGCTGCGACAGTTTTAAAACCCTTAATTCCAAGGAAAATTGTGACGTGGTACTGCTAACATGAATTGAAAAGGTTGTGATTATTTGAAATAGCAAAGTTGTATCCACTTGAAAACTAGCCAAATTTGGCAGAGCTCCCATAATGGGTAAAAAATCTGAATTTTAGAAGTATCACTGTTATTCAACTCAGCCAAAAAAATAAAAAAGATCTTTTCACAGATGTGTCTATTTATGAATATTAAGAAAGAGCAATTATACCGAAGTGATATGCATGTACTTACACGGAAAGTTATGATAAATTGTTGAACTCTTACGGGTCTATTGACATCTTAAAGGGAAGAACTGAGAAGGAAGGAGACCAGGATAAGCTCAAGTGTAGCTTCTTTGGAGAGTACCCTATAATATACATGGTTGGACACTTGCTTATTTTACTTATAAGCAGGAGAGAGAAAAAGTATCCCAACACCCACTTTCTTTCTCCTTGCTTATAGTAAAATAAGCAAGTATCCAAACATGCTCATACGTCTACATACTCTCCAAAGAAGCACCTAAATAAGCTACTTATGAGCTTAGCCAAACATATTCTTAGTAAGAGGGAAATTGGAGGGAAAGGGAATGGGGAGATATCAATTTAATCGCTATTTTAGTGGTTTTATTTTATTTGGGGTGCTGAACCTTTTTGTTTTCATCTACTGACACACCCCCGTCCTCCTCTTCCCTTCCTTTCTACTATACAAGGAATTGAGTCTCCTCTTTCACTTGTACTTCATCTCCTTCAATCCTGCCTACAAAGTGGCAACTAAAGTAGAATGATCTTAAAAAATGCGCTTCTTGATATGGGAGGACAATTGAAGAACTAATGATAGTCGTATCTTGTTTATGCAGCCTTGCTGTTATTTTAGAAAATAGATTGTGGATAGTAGATTGTATCCATTTTTGATTAATATATAGCTATATTTCCCAATAAATTCAGTTTGCATAAGAGAATCATAGTATTTTAAAAGTTAAGTTCAATGTTTATTGATAAACTCACTAGGGTTCATCCTGAGTTATGTGAACTTCATTTGTACCCTGATCTATTTAATGAACTCAAGCAGAACAATCAAATTTCACTTTTATTTTTTCGTTTATACTGGGGGCGACATCACATCCTGATCCGAATTTCTCCAATTTTTCCCGGTGTCCATTTATAAATTTGTTCTTACGAAGATTTTATTTTTTTTCCATTGGAAAGTATGGTGGTCAAAGGAGTAGTTTGCAAGAAGAATGTGGCGCATCGGCGGATGGCATCAAAACTAGAGAAACCTCGTTTACTGATCCTTGGAGGGGCTCTTGAGTACCAGCGGGTTTCTAACGCCCTTTCAAGTTTTGATACACTGTTGCAGCAGGTTGAGATCATTGATTTTTTTCTTTTTCATTTTTAATGATTTTATTGGGTACAGAAACTTTAAGGTCGTTGGCACTTTGTAATGTTTAAATGTAATCCTTGACATATGGTGCTTTTGGATTTACATCTTTTTCAGGAAATGGATCATCTTAAGATGGCTGTTGCGAAGATAGATGTTCACAATCCTGATATTCTTTTGGTGGAGAAATCCGTTTCACGATATGCTCAAGAGTACCTTCTTGCAAAAGACATATCGCTTGTTCTAAATATCAAAAGGCCACTTTTGGAGCGTATAGAGCGCTGCACAGGTGGTCAAATAGTTCCGTCTATAGACAATCTATCCTCACCGAAATTGGGATATTGTGACATGTTCCATGTTGAGAGGTTTTCAGAAGAGCACGGCACAGCTGGGCAAGGTGGAAAGAAGCTGGTGAAGACACTGATGTATTTTGAAGGTTGTCCAAAGCCACTGGGTTGCACTGTAAGTCTTTTCCAACCAGTAACATGAAAAAGAAAAATGATACTAATATTAGATAATTGAAAATTCTAATGATTTGATATGGTCTGTGAAAGTCAGCTATCTTAATCATCCTCTTGAATTAAACTACAGCAAATATTTCTCTAATTTTAAATCTGATATAGACAATTCTATAATCTTCTGAGGATTCTTGTTGTGAACTTTGATTGAGAAGGTTTTTTTAAGTTTATAAACAAATAGTTTTCTTGGGATACTTGTGTCACATACATTTAGGGAAACATGTTATCTATCTTATTAAATACCTCATTACTTATAAACATCATTTTCTAAAATGCTATTGTCGTATTGATTGTTTTAGATATTACTTCGAGGTGCCAATGGGGATGAGTTAAAGAAAGTGAAACATGTTGTACAGTATGGAGTATTTGCAGCTTATCACTTAGCTTTAGAGACATCTTTTCTTGCTGATGAGGGTGCCTCTCTGCCAGAACTTCCATTAAACGCTTTAATAACGGTTGCACTTCCAGACAAGTCATCAACCATTCACAGGTCCATCTCAATGATACCTGGTTTTGCAGTCCCTGCCAATGAAAATACTCCGGGACCTCTAACTGTTGGTGAACCACAGAGATCAGTAAGTGTGCCCGTTTCAGATTTAGTCAAGTTCTCAAGTGTTTCTACGACAAATAACCTTCTTCCTCCCGTGAGCTCTCAGTCCACCAAACCCCTCGTCTCATCTTTTGTGCAAAGCGTTCAGAATCCTTCCTTCACTGAGCCCTCTTCGTTTCATGCATCAGAAAAAGAATTTGTAGTAGATATGAGAAAGTCTTCATGGGGAGAAACTTCTGAAGCAGTCAGCTTATTGGATTGGACAGGAGATCATCAGGTAGCTGATAATTTGTGTGATTCAAACATCAACAACTTCCAGAATCATTGCGATACAAACCCAAGTAGTTCAAATCCATCAGCTTTGCAACTTGATGGAAAACACAGTCTTGAAGATCAAGCAATGTTAAAAGATGAGTTTCCTCCATCCCCTTCGAACCATCAAAGCATCTTGGTTTCCCTATCATCTCGATGTGTTTGGAAGGGAACTGTCTGTGAAAGATCCCATCTTTTCCGGATCAAATACTATGGAAACTTTGACAAGCCATTGGGCCGGTTTCTGCGGGATCATTTATTTGATGAGGTACTCTCTCTCTCTCTCTCTCTCCCCCTTCCCCTTCCCCCAACAACATACATACTTTGTTCTTATATTATGAACCCCATAAGCTTGTATTGAACCAAGAGGGGTCTAACTTTTATGACAGAGTTATAGGTGCCGTTCATGTGAGATGCCCTCTGAAGCTCATGTCCAGTGTTATACTCATCAACAAGGCACCCTTACAATCTCAGTTAAGAGACTGTCAGAAGTTCTTTTACCTGGTAAAACAGAAGGAAGGATTTGGATGTGGCATAGGTGCCTGCGGTGCCCACGAAGTAATGGTTTCCCTCCAGTAACTCGAAGGGTTATCATGTCTGATGCTGCTTGGGGATTATCTTTTGGAAAGTTTTTAGAGCTAAGTTTTTCAAACCATGCAGCTGCTAGTAGAGTGGCAAGCTGTGGCCATTCTTTACATCGAGACTGTCTTCGTTTTTATGGGTATGATCTCTTGCTCAGTTTCCTTTATACAATTTGTCAGAATCTTAAGAAAGTCATAAATGCATTTAAGCTCTTTTTGTCAGCCATTTTCACTCAGGCCACATATAACTTGATTACTTTATGGCAAGCAGTGTTCAATTGTGCCATCCTATTATCTTCCTCTGTATACCCTATTTCCTAAACCTTAAAGAAAACACTCCTTTTTTTTCCCCTTTCTTGGAAGCAAGTTGCATTGGAATAGGGGGTACATTTCTTCCAGGTTTACATTTTGCCTGGCTTAATGATAATTTTGTAACTTGCAGATTTGGCCAAATGGTTGCTTGCTTTCGTTATGCATCAATTGATGTTCACTCTGTTTACCTTCCTCCCCCCAAACTTGATTTTAACTATGAAAGTCCGGAGTGGATGCAAAATGAACTGGATAAGGTGAAATGAATATTTTTTGATTTTGGTACGTCAAACTTCACTGCGTTTATCTAATCTAACCTTTTAAATTCTATCAGGTGGCTGGACGGGCTAAGCTTTTGTTCTCTGACGTGCTCAATGCTATCTCTATTTTGGCAGAAAAAAAATTTGGCTTTGGTTCCCTCAATATTGGCATGAAATTACCTGAATCAAGACGCCAGATAAAGGATTTAGAAGGGATATTGCGGAAAGAGAAGGCAGAATTCGAGGTCTGGGCTCAATTTTTAATATCAAGTTTTATTTTCTATACCCGTTACCACTAATTATACGTGCTTTATATCCTCTTTGATGTGCATTTAGATGGAGAATGTTGCCTTACTTTGGGTGGGTAAACCTATTTACTGCACTTAGTAAACCCCATATTTTTTAAATGGTTTGGTGAAAACAAGAATTTCTTCCCATTTTTTGGCGGGTAATAAAACCACATGCCAGTCAAAGACGAAAGTGGAGTTATCATATTGTTTTAGCAGCCTCCCTATTTTGAGAACCCCATGGTAGGGTAACACAAATTATAGAGGGAAAAAACTATCTTCTCATTTGCTCTATTAGCCACCATAGCTGGAAAATAACACTATTGATCTTCAAAAAATAGACTTTTGAATTTGATCCTTTTCAATCTAGACTCCTAGTAAATATAAATTACTAGAATCCTTTCCTGAGAAGTTTTGTATTAATTAAACATTTAAAATGAAACACAACATTAAATTGGAAAAATTAAGCAAGAGCCTCTACGTTGTATCATGTGGGTGCTGATGGATGTTCAATAATTTGGCAGGAAACCCTTCAGAAAATTTTGAACAGGGAGGCAAAAAAGGGCCAACCAATCATTGATGTTTTTCAGATCAATCGACTACGAAGACAACTAGTCTTCCAGTCTTATGTGTGGGACCATCGCCTGATATATGTAGCCAGTTTAGATGAGAAGGATGAACAGGATGATTTGGATGTCGCCAATTCAGAACCTATTGAGAAATCCATTGGTGTTGATGAGAGCATTTTTGATACAATCATCCCTATTAAGATGGGCAGTCCTGATTCTGTTCCTGCAGATGCAAATCCTGGCAAAGACTATGATCAAGGGTTAAGCAATACGCACAACAGCCATCCTGAAGTAGTTCATCAAAGAACTGATGTGGGTATTAACTTCAATCGTGGATATGTAAATCCATCAACAGTTCCTAATAGGACAAAGTCCTTTGAAGAATTAGATCTCCTGGAATCTAATGTTGTTGTTCGTAGAACCCTCTCTGATGGACAGGTCCCTATTTGTTTAACAGATACTCTTGATGCAGCGTGGACCAGTGAAAATAACCCAAACGTTGGAGTACCTATTAATAATAATTTACTTGAACCATTTGAAGCACATTCTTCAAACACTGCTGAAGTATCAGAAAAGTTGGATGTGGAAGACCATGGGGATAATCTGAGTGTGTCTAAGGTGTCTCAACTGCCTTTCGAGTTGTCTACTAAAGGCTCTGATATTATGGAAGATTGGTTGGGAATGTCTTTTATAAGTTTCTATAGATCATTAAACAATTTTTTGGGGACTGATCAGAAACTGGATACACTCGGTGAATACAATCCAGTGTACATATCATCATTTCTGGAATCGGAATTCCAGGGTGGAGCCAAGTTGCTTCTGCCTGCTGGGGTTAATGACACTGTCGTTCCAGTCTATGACGATGAGCCCACAAGTATTATATCTTATGCACTCGTTTCACCTGCATATCTTGTGCAGCTGTCTGATGAGCTTGAGAGACCAAAGGACACTGCAGACTCAGTGTTTTCTCTGCAGGCCCTTGATGCTGGAAATCTTCAATCATTTTGTTCTTCTGATGAAATGACTCTGGAATCTTACAGAAGTCTTGGATCTGGAGATGAAAATATCTCCTCGTTTAGTTCTCATAGCTCTTTGCCTTTGGATCCACTCTCATATACAAAAACCTTGCATGCTAAAGTTTCTTTTGTAGATGATGGACCCACTGGGAAGGTGAAATATACAGTTACTTGTTACCATGCAAAGCGTTTTGAAGCCTTGAGAAGGATATGTTGTCCATCCGAGATGGATTTCGTCAGATCTCTTAGTCGTTGTAAGAAGTGGGGAGCCCAAGGTGGTAAGAGTAATGTCTTTTTTGCAAAAACCTTGGATGATAGATTTATCATTAAGCAAGTGACAAAGACTGAGCTGGAATCATTCATCAAGTTTGCTCCTGGATATTTTAAGTATCTTTCCGAATCAATTGGCTCAGGTAGCCCAACATGCCTGGCAAAGATCCTTGGGATATATCAGGTATTTCTGAGAAGTCGAATCTGAATTGGCTTATTTGTTTAGTTCATAATTTCTTATTCATGCAATTAATTTCCTTTTATACGTTTGAGACTTGAGATTGATAGCTGACACTCTTTCCTCCAGATCAAGTAACACATTTTTCATCTTATTAACTTGTAAAACACTACAATGTATTCAAGATACCTTCAACTTAAAT
>CAIGRK010285486.1:0-12310 GCA_903798315.1 Fraxinus greggii | reverse complement strand
AATACGCCGTTCGACGCGCAAAGACAGTCAAAAGACTGCCTTTGCAGTTTGCAAAGAGCAGGCAGCTAATAAATTAGCTGCCTGAGGCAGAGGCAGAATTTTCAAAAAAAAATAATTTTTTTTTATTATACACGAGCCGGCCCGAGCCTGGGCTCGGTTTCTCCGAGCTCGAGCCGGGCTCGCTCGGGCTTTTTTCGAGTCGTCGAGCCGTCCGAGTTTTTTGACATAGCTAGCATGATCCATGAAAATTTTTTCGAGCCGAGTCCGAGCCGTCCGAGCTGCGCGAGCTTTTTGACATAGCTAGCATAATCCATGAAAACGTTTATCCTCCATTATTTCATGGGAATTGATATTTTCACAAAAGGGGTGACAACTTGGTTGACAAAATACCAAGTGTCATGGCGCCTGCCTTTCATACCCCTTCTCATTTTCTTAATTATTTCTGTGTTTTTGTATATTGAGACCAGTTATCCTGTCCTAGGTTCCAGAATTTTTGGATTCTGATTATTGATGATGAAGTACTGAGAAACCCAAGAACAACTTAGACATGTGACACGTGTACCTCCATCTACAAACCCATCTTCACCTTCAGCTTCTCTGTAATGGCTACCATTTTCCACTCTTCACTTCCCCCAAGTCCCCATGCTCAAACCCGCATCCCCCTTTCAAGGCAAGCATGCCCCTATCCACCCCACTTCAACCCACCCCCAGATATGTATGTATATGTGTATATATAAATGTTTTCTACTTGTATTTTGTTAACTGTTTTCGTGTGTTTACAGGAACGTTAGGATCTTCAACTGTGTCTCTCTTGACCAAACAACCAGTGCTTCCTCCACCACCGCCTCCTCCGCCGCAACTGACAGCCTACGGGTTGTATTTGCTGCCGGGGGTACTGGTGGTCATATATACCCAGCGTTAGCTATAGCTGATGCGCTAAAATCCCTATATCCCAAAACCCAATTTCTCTTTGTTGGGACCCCCAAAAGTATGGAGGCCAAGGCTGTGCCATTTTCCGGCTACCCTTTTACCGCCGTCCCTGCGGCCCCTTTGGTCCGCCCTTTATTCTCGCCCAACAATTTTTTCATCCTCCCTTTTGTAATCACGAAATCCACATTTAAAAGCTACAAAATTCTCCAAGAATTTGATCCCCACATTGTCATTGGCACTGGTGGCTTTGTTTCATTCTCCACTTGCCTTGCTGCAGCCCTTAAAGGTGTTAAGCTCGTAATCCAAGAGCAAAATTCTGTGCCTGGGATTGCAAATTTCGTGCTTTCCTTATTTGCAGATAAAATTTTTGTGGCTTTTGATTCGACTGTGAAGTCTTTTCTGCGGAGGAGTAAGTGTGTGGTGTGTGGGAATCCAGTGAGGTTGTCATTGATGAAACAGGCGTCTAAGACGGTGGCCAGGCAGCATTTTTTCCCAAATGTGGCTGCAAAAGAAGGGTTGGAGGAGGCGAAGGTCGTGTTGGTGCTTGGAGGGTCGTTAGGTGCCCAAACGATCAATTTTGCACTGCTGAATTCATGTTATCAGATGCTAAATGAGTGCGAGGACTTGTTTATTATTTGGCAGACAGGTGTAGAAGCTTTTTCTGAGATGGAGAGCCTAGCGAGGAACCATCCCCGAGTTGTCCTTACTCCGTGAGTGATGCATAACTTTGACATAAACGCAATTATTTCCTAATTGTCAGTCTATTTATAATGTTTGTTCCACAATTTTATTGCCTTTAAAGTATGCGTATAGATTGTAGTGAGAAAGAGTGAACACACATCAAAAAGTTGTATAAACAAAACTTAATCACTCGTATATTGATTAATATATGCATATTTTTCATTTTAAATTGGAGATATCTATTTTTGTTATTTGTAACTGTTATAGCTCTAAAACGATGAAGGTTCTTGCCTGCTTTGGATTTGGCATATGCAGCAGCCGACCTTGTTGTTTCAAGAGCCGGGGCAATGACCTGTTATGAGATCTTGGCCACTGGGAAACCTTGTATTTTGGTACTGAACTATCTATATTTCTCGTGTCTATTCTTTGGAAGCATTTTGCCTCATACTTGTTGTTTTTAAATTCGAGAACGTGAATATTTTCATGCTAGTGATCCATTTGGTATCAAGAGAAGACGGAAGGATGAAAAATCAATGTACAAAGGTTTCTTTTAGTCAACTATCTGAATTAAATGATTGGAAAATGAGAGAAAGGAAACCTTGCCTATGTTTACCTTTTTTATATCGATACAGTTTGTTATGCAACTGTAATGCATTCCCTAATATCCCAAATTAAGTTCCTATTAATTTGATGCAAATTCAATAAGACTCGAAGGCATTATCCTTCTATGTTTCTTTATCTCTACCTGTGTATGATAGTGTCAAATATGGTGCCAGCAGTTTCCATATTGGAATATGTACAGCATTCATAAAGTTGGGATATATATTTTTATATTCTAAAGATCTAATTAAAATACCTCCGCCAAAATAATTTGTGATGAGTGTATTCAGGAATCGATAAGTTATTTGGCACTTCTAAAGAAGAGCAATCATTCATCAATTCTTAAGAATCTAGATCTCATGTGCAATTATTGTATGCTACACAATTATTATGGATCCGACCACTTGATTTGATGATTTAACTTCCTTCGAAATTATGCAGATACCATCTCCAAATGCTGCTGAGGGACATCAATTCGAAAATGCTTCTCTAATGGCTGATTTAGCGGGTTCAAGGGTTATAATGGAAGATGAACTTGGCTCGACAACTCTTAGAAATGCTATTGAAGAAATGTTAGGTAAGAGAATTTTTCTGTCTGTGTCGATAAGTGTTGGTTTTGAAAGAATGCATCTTATATAGACTATATTAACCTTTTCTTGCATTGGTTTACTTTCTTTCATTTTTGACCTTTGGGAATACAAGTTCTCTGATCATGCGCTTATTTTTCAAGGATTTCATGTAAAACGAGTTCATAATTTTTTAATATTGTAGAAAGACCATTTTACGTTCATATTTGATTGTTTTCTGATGTTTTCATTATGAATTTCCTTTTTTGAGTTTCTGCTCAGGTCCATATCCTTGTATTTTCATTGACTTCTTAAATATGCTTCAAACTGTTCCATGCATAAGATAAGAGGGGTACTTAACTTTGAACCCTTATAGAATGTTGGGCTATTGGAATAAATTTTTCTCCGAGCTTGTAGAAAGAAAAATTCAATTATTTGATTGAAATTATTATCTTATATATCATATTCAAAAAGTCCTCTAGAGCAGGAAGTTGGCAGACTATATAGTGTGTTACACTTTGCAGAGTCCTAGAAACTTCCGGCCAGGTGTCAGACTCTATATCTCGTGTTTTCACTTAGCAGAGTCCTCCAAACTTAGTTACTTAAGCACTACATCAAATGGGGACCAAGAATAGGCATCAGGAATTCTAAGCTGCAATAAGGCAAGGATGAAGGGAGGCGTTATGGGGCCTGGAATTGGGATCTCCGTGGCATGAAAACGTTTTCTTTCAGGAGAACATCATTTCTTCAAAGGGCTGATGATTTATAACCCTTATGCTCAAAAGCGAGCCAGTGTTGGCCTTCTTAGGAGAGGGCTATTTTTTGGGATTCAATATAAGAAGTTTTTCGGTTGGAGGAGCTTAGAGCAAAAAGAGTTTTCATGTGAGCTTGCCCCATTAATAAAAAATTTGCCTTGGTGATGGGACGGTTGGCTAGTGTCATTATTCAGTTCCTGATGGAAGTTAACGACATAACACTGACATGGAAGAAATTTTATGAAAGTTTCAACATACCCCAAGGAAATAATTCCACCTCATTCCTTTTTTCACCCTCTCAATCCCATCTAGAGCATAGCATCACCATCTCCATGGAGTTTTTTGCTCGGTTTCCCAGTGCGTCAACCCAGCACTGCCACTATTACAAACATTAATCCTTATCCACAAGCTTTCCCCTTCTGTTTGTCCCTCCTTGTCACCCTCCATATTCTCACCATAATACACCTTGCATTCATCCCCTATCATCTATTGAACCACCTCATCGAATAGTTTAAGCTTTCAAATGAGGTGGTATAACAACTTAAATCTATCTAATTGGTTCCTCGTATTAGTTGCAAAAATCTGGACGTGGTACTTGAATCTATCTAACTGGTTCCTCAAATTAGTTGCAACAATGTTTGGCTAAGCTTAAAAGTATCTTAAACTTACTTTTAATTAACATTATTATTTCCCAGCATGTTTGGATTGGTTAATATTTCTTACTATCAGTGGTGTGCATGTGTGTTACACGTAAGGTACATATGATAATGCATTTAAATTGCACATCTCAAACCTAAACATGAAGTTTTAGCAAGGGACTCATGAATAATGCCATATTAGGTATGAAAACCGTTATTTTTTGTTCAAGGTAACTATAGTGTCGGGGCTCAGAAGAAAAAAATGAAAAGAAAAGAAAAGATATGGTAATCAATACAGTGTCCTATCGGTAGACACAAAAGAAGGAAAAGGTACCCTAAAAATATGGTATTTAATGTCGAGATTTTAATGAAAAATTACAAATAAAAAGATAGGTTGAAGATAGGAGATGATGACACGTGGCAGCCTATTTTATATTATAGTGAAATATTGACTTATTTTGTCAGTAGTGTCGGAGCTATTTTGCTAGTAAGTGTCTCATTTCAAAACTTTAACCAAATTTATGTCGAACCTTACTTATCTACTTATAACTAAACCTTTTAAGCTTAGTCAAACATGTTCTTAAAATACAAAAGTGGCCTGCTATGTCATATAACTTGCTTAAAATTGGTGACAAACTTTTTTTTTAACTGACTTCCATGAGTTCGTTCCGTCTCTACAATTTGCTCTTGCAGAGCTCGTACCCTACCCCAAAGTAGGTTAATTGTTGGGTATGTCGTGCAAGTTTAATTGGGTTAGGTGCTATATGTTTAGTTGGAAGCAAGGCAAAACTTGGGGGCTTCAGGTGAGCGTGTGGCGAGGGAGAAGAAAGAAAGCGACAAATAGTATGGATGGTCCGGGGATGTTTAGGACCTGAAAACATTGAAATCAATGAATGCATAAAAATCTTAATATTTGAGTATGCTGGTTGTGCCCAATTCCATTTTTCTTTCATGAGATTTGTATGGGTTCCATTTTAACATATTTGTTATATGATAAATGTCTGTGCATAAATTATTCACTAGATCAACGAAATTAACAGGAAGCAAGGGGAAGGAAAATAACTAAACAGATCTGTGTGCCATGTCAATGTTTGGTCAGGCGACTGGCCAGTTCGATCCCACTTGAACCCTTTCACCCTTGACCCGCTTTACATTGTCCATTTCAATGCCTGGGTTGGATTTAAAAACATTGCAAAAACATTGAATTTGGTAATAATAAAAAAAAAGCTGCATGGTTGAGAAAGGAAGGAGAGAAGAAGGAATGTTGTCCTGGAGGTACTCCCGTATATAGTTGAGGAGCAATTTTTGATGATCATTATAAAATTACCACTTCTAAACCTTTCATTTGAGCTCCATATCTTTGCAGCTTGTGCTTGTTTACCTTTACCTACAGCTTGCTCAACCATCATCCCGTGTTTGCTCTTTTATGTCTATTGCTTACCTCTGCAAGCAGAAACAGGACCGTTGTACTCTCTCACCAGATTTCATGTGGGGAAGCTATTACACTGCTACAATAGATAAATGAAGAGAAACTGCAGTAGTTCTGGAGAGAAATAAGCTTTTATAAGTTGACAAAGACCTAAGACACCTCCTCGTTGGACTGCATGGAGCCTAATTAAATTGTGTGCTTATCCGATTGACCTCCTTGGGATCCAAGGTGAATATTTTAGGCGTACTTTGGGTTTAGAGGTATATTGGGTATTTTCCATTTCTAATGGGTCATCCTTATGATATATATAGGATTTTTAGGTGGCTCAGTGGCTGTTTTATGTGAAACACAGACTGAAAGGCATAAGATCACCCTTGTGATCTTCTTTGTATATAAAACTAAATAGGTGAATGGTACCTTTCACATTGAAGGTGAACTATGATAAATTTGTGTGGCTTTGTTCATTTTATGATTGCTTTTTTGATTATTATTGCTCTAGAAAGTAGGAAGTAGGGTTTAATCTATAACATTCCTACTGACATATTTTACTAAAAAAAGTGGAAGGAGAACAAAACAACAAGGCTACCTTAGTTCTGTCAGAAGAAAATACCCTCGATGGTTCTCTTAGAGCTGCTTATACCTGATGCTGCTTTTGTTGCCCCATGTTACCAGGGTATTTTTGTTTTTATATTTTCCATCTGCTTTGACAGGAGAGGACTCATTAAGTCTGTTGGTCTCTAGATGAACTATAAAGTACACTTGGAATTTTATTTCTACCTAATCTGTTACTCAGGGATTGCGCCCGAATTTCTTGTTCTAAGAACAACAAAGGATAAGAGTGTGGTGCAAATGGAGATCAAGAAAAATGTCTTGTTGGTTCACAAAGCGATGGGATCGCAAGTTTCTACTTAAATGCTCGATTACCTCTCAACCTCACTGGATAATGCTGATGACCCTTCTTTCAAATCTAGTTAAGGAATCTTTGGAAAAGTAAATAGAAGAACTAAGATGAGGGAAGATCACACCCGAGGCACTTATTAATTGTCATGAAAAGACCTTGAAGGCAAAGAAAGTAACCAATTTCATGACGACTAATATGGGGTCCCACATAAAACTCTAACTAACTAATCATGAACAAAATACTTGGTCAAAACTCTAGAAGGCTTGTCAAGAGCCTCAATAGGAATCCTGGTTTTCCTGCATTATTTTGCTTTTCGGGTTGCTGGAAGCAGCCCATTGTTGTATTCTATGCTTTGAGAGGGACCTGACAGTCCTGTGCATGGTTAAAATAAAATAAAATAGTTTTCTGTTTGTGATAGGTAAAGACATATTTGTATACACTTGTACACATGAAGATGCATAAATGCACACCACATGCACAAACTAATATTTTTAAAACCAGAAAACCATAATAGAGAACTTTGCTAGGATGATGACTGTTCATGAGAAGCTGTGTAAAGGATAAGAACAGAAAATTGAACGACAGAAAATAGTACCTGGGGTCCCACCACCTGATAAATGAACATTTGGGTTCACAACCGGGTAACCTTCCATTTCTGTGGCACTAGAGTCTCCACCTACAAATTTTGACCTAAATACTATTATACATTATAGCCAGAATAGAAAGCTTGGCTGGGATTCTGACTATTCATGAAAACCGTATGTAGGGAAGAATGAAAATTGAACAAAGTGCCACTAGTTTCGTTTTCCATTATTTACTCAGTTGAATATTATTGTGTGTTTTTCCTTGCTTATGGCTAAAATTTAAATGCGAATAATCAGTTTTCACCTTTTATATTTATACTGTCTTTTCAGATAATAGGTTTCTATGTATGATCTTTGTGAATACTAAAAAGCAATACAAGAATCAAACTCTCTAGGACATTACCTGAATGTTTGGCTTGTAGTACTGGATAGTATAATGAACGAGATTTTAGCTTCTATTTCTCCCTTGATATTGTCCAGTACTATTATATCACCTGTACCAAACATGCTACAAATGTTTATTATTCATATAAATACATGAATTTTTTATTTCATATTGATATAAACACATTGAAATATTTGTGAGTTGGATCAAACTTCAGATAGTGACCATCGAACACAATTACTGGGGAACTTGTTGAGATGGTTTAGACACATCTAAAGATGGCGATTAGAGGAACCTGTTAGGAAAAATGGTTGTGGTTAACCTCGAGGTCTAGATCGATTTAAAATCACATAGACTGAGGTGATTAAAGAGAATTTGGATCCTTGCAGTTTTAACTTTGGAGAGGACCATTTATGGATTGATTGGAAACAGAGGATCCATGTAGAACCGGGGGTAAGTATGGGATGCGGCTAAGTTGAGTTTATGACTCGCAAACTTATTAGTTAGACAGAGCATGATAATCAATTTTTCTCCATCTATTTGAGTTTATGACTCGCAAACTTATTAGTTAGACAGAGCATGATAATCAATTTTTCTCCATCTATTTAGACATAATACGGAAGTTATTATTAGTGTTTTACCCATTCAAACGTCTTAGATTCTATTATGATAATCTTGCTTGTTGCAATATTAACACGTTACATAAACCTTGACAGAGAACGAGACTCTTATGGCAGAGATGTCTGAGAGGGCTTTAAGAGCTGCAAAACCAAATGCCTCGGCTGAGATAGCTCAACATATTATCTCTCTTGTCAACTTATCAACAACAAAGTAGAGTTTTAGCATCATACGTTTGTTCACAAGTGGACAGAGATATCAGCTGTTGCTAATTCAGTCACTGCATTCTTTTTATCACTTAATCCGACTTTGACATGTTTGATAGGTTGGATTGGATTATATAGTGCTGTCCATTACTGCTCGTGATGTCATATACTTTTTAAGTCTGATTTCGATGCAGTAAATGGGAGATTGTGGAAATATTTTTGAACTTCACTTTACCTAAAGTGAACTTGTTGGTACATAATGAAAATCATGTACCAGAATTAGACTGTTATTACATTGTTCTTTACTTTTATCTGTCTTTTTTCTTGTGAATCTGTTCATAAAATGCAAGTGATCCCGCTCAAGCACTGAATGTTCCTGCTATTGCATTGGGAGCACTTTTGGCAGCTTTATACTCTGTTGCATATCTTCCTTTCCTCGGGGTTGAAATCTCAAGTTTCTGCCCAGAATATGATGCATCCCCAATTATTTCAGAAGCTTTTGTCGAACAAATTCTGTGGACGGGATTTGGTACAGAAGGTCGGTCTCCTTTTCCAATNCGGGAAGCTAAGCCTTACACACAGGAGGCGTTCGCGAGTACTCTCTTTTCTTTTGAGATTAAGTCGGGCCCTTGTATCCCCAAATGGATCCCCACTCCTAGTGTTTCACACGACGCATGATTAGTTACTGCTTGGCTTACTCTTTTATCCTCCTGGGCCATTACACTTCGATTCTATATAATGGGTGTGGGAACAGGATATGGTACAGAAGGGCGGTCTCCTTTTCCAATGCCTAGCACACTGGTCGACCATACTTTACTCAAAGCAAGACAGTACACGAAGTCCCTGGACGGAACTAGGAACCTAGTAAGGTAGTTGGAACCTAGTACTCCTTTATCTTTAGGCCCACTCCAAGGTACAAAAGAGCATGCCCTGATTTCTAACTGCATATAATTTTAATTAAAAACTCTTAGCTGTAAAATTGGCAAAATTTTGTATAATTTTTATTTATTTATTTTTAAAGGAAGGCTTCAATAACTCGTTGAAGTCTTAAGGCTTAATTCAAAGTGAAATTACACCGACCCGTGATCGAAAATATAAATTTAGATGATTCATTCAAAGTTTTTGGAGAACCAACACACTATTATCTAGTGGGAAGTCTGGTATGTTGTGAGCATAAATATTTCACGTCGGTTTTAGAGTTCATTTGGTATGGCTTTTGAGAAGTCAAAATGAGTTTTCGGGATCCAAAAATTGTTTTTGAACTCGTTCAGTTAATAATGCTTTTAGAGGAAACTAATCTAATTTGACTTTTTTTAAAAACACTTCCGTAAAGAGAAACCCTTTCAAAAATTAATTTTTAAATAAAAATTAAAATAGTTTCTTCCAAAAACTCTTTTACAAAAAGCAACAATAAAAGCGAAAATCATTTAAAATGGGCCTTACCAAACTTTCATTTTGTTTCAATTGGACTGAACTTGAACATTTGTTGTTCATCTAATTCCAGGATTCACATCATGTGTTGTTGAATTTCTATCTCGTCATGATCAGTCTTGACTTCTATTCACACAGTGATCAAGTGTATCATATTTTCACAAAGTCCATGCTTCTAACCCCATTGCACTTTTATTTTACACATTTGAAATGTAAAATGTCCCAAAATTTTAATTAGAACAAGACTCGATTTTGTTAAACTGGTAGTGAAGTTCCTGCATTTTGTTTATGGGATTTAACTTGTATCTTTAACATCATATAATATATCACTTGCATCTTAGTTATTACATATATAAAATGTAGACGACCCAAAATTTAATAAGAGCCGAGATCAATTTGTTTTTAGTCGAGTTTTATGTAGACGATCCCAACGATGTTTTTCTATTTGAATTCTCTTCCTGTCCTAATATTTATATGAAATCCTATTTATGAATTTATCAGCACTGCTTACCCATTCTTGAATGCAACTGTTCAGGAATTCTAACTCGCTTTTCTTTTTCTTCTTCCTTTAGAACCCATAACCCTACTAAACTAGAAGGTTGAGATGGTGTTGTAGAAAAAATAGGTTGAGGACCAGATTATAACAAGGTCCATTACTTGAGGACTAATGGTGCAAAATTTTCCTTCCTTTCTATGAAAATTGGGAGATAAAAAATCAAATACTTCATTTAACCTACTCATTTGTTGTTACACAAACTAGGTGACATGAGTATTTTCGAGAAATAAAACCCATATTTTTCATTGTTCACCATGTTAAAATTTCAGATTATTTAGTATGAAACATCTACACTTAAGAGTATGAAACCCTATTCTAAGGCAAAAATTTGCAGCGTGCCAAAAATATATATTCTGCAAGCAGGAGAGAACTGACAGAACTAATTGCAAATTTATATTCAAATCAAGCGTAATCAGAGAGTGATAACAAAGCTAGATCTTCAGCTTATAGTGATCTCAACCGGAATCTTAGTTTCGACTTTCTATCCACACCTCGGCAGCCAACCAAAAACCAGGACGACTTGATAAAGAAAATTATATACTGAAATGCCACATCAAAGATTTACCTTTCTATAAAGGATGAAGAATTCAATCCACAGAATAAAAATTAAAAAGCAGTAGGATATATGAGAAATGTAAGTATATGGTCTAGGTTTGAGGCATAGCTGATTTTTTGCATATAGGGCAAATATTTTTCTGCACAAGCCACTGCTTTATGCATTGAATGTGATAGAAGTGTCCACAATTCAGCTTCCCTGTTTCATCATCAGTACCATATTCCTCCTGAGAAGAAAAAATCGGGGAAAAAAAATCTAATAAAAATACGATGAGAATGATGATGTGAATCATGACAAGGGCATCCGTAGTGGTTTGATTAAAATAACATGAACAACCGGAGAAAAAAGAACAGGCAAACGGGGGAAAATCAAGAAAATGCTTGAGATGAATTTCTTTAGACCAACCTGACATATAATGCATTTCCTTTCTGTTTTTGTAGGGAAATTTGATGATAAATTATCTAACATTGGAACCTTAGTCCTCCTCAAACAGCAGGATATCTCATCCTCCCTCAGTCCAGTGCTCACATGCCCAATTCTGTCACCAAGTTCTAGTAATTCCTGTTTGTTGAGCCAAAATAACGACATTTACAACGAAGTTAAAATACTGTGGGGACCAAACATGTAATAGAATGATGAATGTCTTATAGAACAAAGGCATTCATACCTCATATGACATGTTATCAACATCAAGTCTCCAACCCCTGTATTGATCGGGTTGTTCCGATCTTCCCCCCATCAGCACACTACTCTGGAGCATTACAATCTACAACCAAATGTAGTGGAACTGTAGAGAGTCAAGTCAAGTCCAATCCACACAGTAATTTGATCAATCCACACCATTATCGTAGTAAAGATCATAATGCTAGACGAATCATCACTGCTAAGGTGTGCTCATAAGAATCTATTCTGTAACGTCGATTTTCAAGGGAATGAAGAAGATGTATATGGTAGAAGAGCACGATTTTTTGCCACATATGCATAAAGATTGCCCCCAGACAGATATTTCTACTAATGAGCAGCATTGCTTCTTTGTTCTTACCTAAGTCTTCTAATTGAAGATGAAAACATTTCTTCATATTTGCTTCAGAATCATCCTAATCGTCCTCAAAGTTCAATGTAGAAGAAACATGCAAATTTGAATCATCTACACTTCAATCCATACTAGTTTTAGGATAAATCTGAAGAGCAGTCACCATACTCGACCTCAAACTATTGGTTCAAGCATTATTTCAGTACACTATCGATGAAAAAACTCTACATGAACTTCAAAAGTTACAGAATTTTTTTTTTGGGGGGGCCGGGGGGGCGGGGGGGGGGGGGGGGGGGGGCGGGGGGGGGGGGGGGGGGGGGCGGGGGGGCGGGCGGGGGGGGGGGGGCCCGGGGGGGGGGGGGGGGGGGGGGGGGGGGGGGGGGGGGGGCGCGGGGGGGGGGGGGGGGGGCGGGGGGGGGGGGGGGGGGGGGGGGGGGGGGG
>CAIGRK010285482.1:0-10344 GCA_903798315.1 Fraxinus greggii | reverse complement strand
TTTATCAATAAATGTTGCCTTTTTCGTGTTGTAGTGCGTGTTAAAAGTAGAAGAATTTAATTATCTATAATTAAATTATAGGCTATAGCATGCCTCACTTATGAATCGAATAAAATTTATTAAGAAAAATCGTTTCTTCTCAAAACATAATTTAATCTTTGATGTTTTGATTTTCTCTTATATTCGTGGTTTTTAATCTCCACTATTTGGAGTTATATAAGCGGATTTCTTAACTAGATTTTCTCCTTTACACAAATATTGTCAAGTAGTAGCATGTTAAGTATACGTATGGAAAGAGTTTATATGGAAATGTTTATCAAATGTGTATATATGTATGTTATGGATAGAATCAAACCGAAATTGATAGTTCGAGTTTGGTTTTGTTTCAATAATTACAAGGACCCGGTTGGTTTGATTTACGAAATACTAGAAGTATAATGGGTGGTTTCAGGTATTGAAATACTTGGATCGATCCACTGACATCCAGATCTAGGTCTATATTTAATCTCGCCACAATCATAAAAGTATCCGCAAGAGATTCTTTAAAAGTAAAATAGTCTTTATATTAAAGAGTCAAACTTTAAAATTTAGATCTAAGAGAATTTTTGTTTTGACTTCTTAAGAACAATTCCAAGAGACTTGCTATTGAATAATATTACTTGTACATAATGGAGTTATATAATAGTTTACATATAGACGATGCGTCAAAAAGAGAAATGAAGTTTTTTTTTATTTGATTGAACAAATTCTGACCCAATTATATCTTATCACATCATGTGCATGTAAATCATTATGTACATATATAGCGCAACAATTTTTTAGAAGCATAATTTACAACTTAGATAGTATCTATAAATTTAGAGAGTACCTTTAACACTTAATTTTACTACTCACAACAAATATTTATTATTTTTCTGATATTTTATTTTCATAAAGTTTCCCTCCAAATTATCATATTATTTTTCTTCATTGAAAATTGAAATACTTTGAATGCATTTAATTATAGAAAGCATAATTTTAAGGATTGACTCATTAAAGTAGAAAATATCTTATATTTAAAGAGTTTATTCGAGATGCTTTAAAATAAAAAAAGTGAGTTTGGCTTTCGATATTTGAAAAGTCATATACATTCTCTATTTTTATTCTATGAAGGTTTCATTTAGTCATTGTTTGGTAGTGATTAAAATTCAGATTTTAATTTAAATTAAAGTCAACAATCAATTTTAACCACATATTTCATGGATTTCAAAATTTTTCAATCACATATTTCACTAACATTTATTAAAATTTACTAAAAATCTAATTTTAATATCTACCAAACAGGCTTTCATAGCATTCCAAGCTTCAGTACTTTAATATTTAAATTATTAATATTATATAAAATATTTTAGTTGTTGACATCTAAAATTAAAAATATTAACTAAAAGAATGAGGCAAAAACAATAAATGAATGTTGGAAAAGGTAAAATAAAGAGTTTGCCAGAGTGTATAAAATATTATACTCTTTAAATTTAAAGATACTCTCTATTATGATCAAAATACTCTCAGTTCGACAATTCGATCAAGATGTAATTTGATAATCCGTTATTTAAACGAAGAAAATATGGATATAAATCAATCCAAATCCAATAACAATTCAATCCGGTTTATTATAATAATATAATATATCTTACATATTATCGCATAATTTATTACACATAATTTCTTTCATTTTAAAACTTGTATTATACTTTACAAATAATTTTCAAATAATAAATAATATTATATAATTGTATAATATTGTTAATTGAGATATTTGGAGAGTTTTTATTTTTTATTAATTAATATAATATAAAAAATAATTAATTTATTTTATGAACTAAACAACCAAAGGGGCCAACAGTTGGAGTTATTTTCATTGTTCCCAACTTCTCACTTCCCACATTGGATACTCACTAGAATATTGCAGGATTTGTAATCTATAAATAGGGTGGACCAAGAATTTGGTAAAAGTTATTGAGGTCTTTTAATTATAGGGCTTAAAAATTAAATTATTTTCCTTATTTCTTCAATTTCGGATCGGATTATCGGACCGAATATCTGATAATAGCAATTTGGATTTAACAATCAAATGTCTATTGAATTATCAGATTGGATATGTGCATATTCTATCCATTTACCTACTTGGGTAGAATCGTTCACTCAAATCACGACACATCGAATCTTGAGTCACTTAAATTGTGATACCTTGATGTCCAAAGTGGTAAGAAATAAAAACAAAGTGGATATAAACACCAACATATATTGATTCAACGTAAAACATGCATTATTTTCAAGAAAATGCATATGCACAAGCATGGGGCTACAGTCTTCTATTTCTACACGAGCGCTCTGTAATAGATCAAGACAAGAAGATTACAACTGGCTAATATAAGAAGAAATTAGTCGTTAACCCTAATTGATTATTATGAAAGTCTCGCAACATAACTATTGTGTTGTTCTATCACCCTCCCTATGACACAAGGCTCCTCCCGACACAATACACAAGATATAATTTGGTAAAAACTAGAGAGAAAAGAAAAAAAAATGCACAAGTGATGCCAATGTTGAAATATAATTCCTAACTAGAAATTATCAAAACACATAATTAATTATCAATATCCAAAATTGAAATCAAATTAACCAAATGAAAATGCACGAATAACACTTCCCTATTCAAATCCACGTTCAGAATCAAAGATGGATTAACGGGGCTCAAATCAATCAACCCAAGGCAATAAGGTAACACCACAACTCAATTGGACCCAATAACAACAAAAAACAGCTCACAGAATGCATGAAGAAAATGGGGAGGCCAAAAACCGTAGGTAAACAAAGGCAAAAAGGGGGCTACCAAAAGTAAGGTAGTCGACGACACGTTGGCAATGGTTGTCAAAAATCTCAAGTAAAGGCACAAAAAAGGGAACCACAAATGATCTCGCGCAAAGAGCAAAGAAAGCAACAGTCGTGTCTGTATTTTGTATATCTCTCAATACTCATTGTGGACAAAAGTCCACTTTATATAGTGACATGGATATGTCAAACAAGTGGGACAAGTAAAATATTAAACCGGTCGAGCCCTAATCTCCCCTAGTTACCACTTGTGAGATTCTTGGCCCATCTTGGTTCCATGGGCCGCCAATTGTTACCTTGAGTTAATCGTCAAGCAATATTTAATAATTGACTCGAGGTCCATTGAATTTATCTAACCCAGTTTTTTATCACCACCCCGAGTTTAATTGTTATCAAATACCTACCAGCTAATACACAAGCTTTAAGCGAGACAAGGCTAGTTTGCTCAAATAATAATCAAAGTAGCCATGTAAATAGCTCAAAATACATGCATATGTTATTCACATCTTAGTTAAATAAGCGAAAATAAGTTTGAAATCTAAAAAAATGATCTGGTGTTGACACTCGGTGATAATCAGGATTTTCAGAAGCACTTGGAAGTCCATGATCTGTTGTTGACACTTCGTATATTATATGAAGAAGTATATACATGGAAGAGAAAGAAGCCAGGCTTCTTCACCTCTAAGATATGTTTTTCGGATTTCGAATTAATAGTTCTCTTCTCCGCTACACGTGCAGATGTTTGTATTACTCTTTTTAGGAGGTGTTGCAATAGCAAAGTTAATTCATACTTTATTGGAGTCGAGTTTGCAGATATTTTGTAGATATTCGTGGAAGGTTATTTATGTCTTTTTACGCTCTTTAATTCTGTTGAATTAGTTTGGGAGTGAGTCTATGAATAGGCTCATGTATTTTGTGTCTACATAATTCAATTTTCATTCCTCGGTTAAATTGTTTCTTTCTTCACGTCATTTCCCTTATTCTTCACTTCCCTCTGCAAGTTATCGTGGTACCAGAACGGTGATCTTTTCCTGGAATGGCGAATTCTAGTGTTCAGGCAGATGTTCGAGATCGGTGTGATCAGGTAAATTCATCCAACTAGTCATCAGCTGAAGAAGCTATTGCTGGTGATGTAGCTTCTTTGGTCAGTCGGTTGATGAATGATCCAAGCAGTCCGTATTACATTCACTATGATGATAACACAAGGATGCAACTTATCTCTGTCGTGCTTGGTGAGAACAATTATGTGATATGGAGTCCCGCAGCAACGATGGCACTTAGTGCCAAAAACAAGGAAGGGTTCATAGACGAATGTTGTATCCTAGCATGACGCACCAGGATTCAGCAAGGGAAATATGGATTGAGCATCGGGATCGCTATAGTCAAAGAAATGGTCCTCATGTTTATGAATTGAAGAAGCAGATTGCNGAGTCCCGCAGCAACGATGGCACTTAGTGCCAAAAACAAGGAAGGGTTCATAGACGAATGTTGTATCCTAGCATGACGCACCAGGATTCAGCAAGGGAAATATGGATTGAGCATCGGGATCGCTATAGTCAAAGAAATGGTCCTCATGTTTATGAATTGAAGAAGCAGATTGCTTCAATTTCACAAGCAAATACTTCAGTTAATTCATACTTCAATCGTTTCAAAGGTTTTTGGGAAGAATTAGATAACTATAGACTAAATGTTGCTAAAACTGACTGCATGGGAGAAGATCAAGCTATGCAGCTCCTTATGGGATTAAATGAACAATTTTCTGCTGTTAGAAGTCAGATATTGTTGATGGATCCATTGCCATCATTGAACAAATTTTTTGCATTAATTTTGCAAGATGAGAGGTAGAAGGAGGTCATTGCGAAGAAGCAAATTTTTTTTATGTTGCAGCTTTTGCCAGTAAAATGGTGCAGAAGCCGTTTCGCAATCAAAGGCCTACTTCATTTGGCAATCAGAGATCCACTTCATTTCAGAGGAAAGAAAGGCCTATGTACAGTTACTGTGGAATGCTAGGCCACCTTAAGAGCACATGTTTCAAGTTGATAGGATATCCCCCTGGCCACAGATTTAGTAAAGGAAACACCCCTGTTGTTAATGATGTTGAGCAGACAGCTCACTGTGATAATACAGAACTACTGAAGTCTCTTTCACATCTCACCATTACTCCAAGTCAGTGACAGCAAATTCTTTCTGTGTTGATGCCAAAGTTGCAGGGGTCAATTACCAAACTCTAATTAGCAAGCTATTCATCCATCTCAGGAAGCTTCATCTTCCTCAATTCCTAATGATTTTGTATTTTCAAGTAACCGTATATGTTTTAATCATTCTGCAATCAGAAACAAATAGATCATAGATACAAGAGCTTCAGAACACATGGTTTGTTCTGTCACATGCTTGACCACTTGTGATGGCTGCTGTTGATGCCTCTGTGAGGTTACCTAATGGTGATAGTGTTCAAGTTACACATATTGGCACAGTGAAGGTATCTGATGATTTATTGCTATCAAACGTGCTTGTTGTGCCATGCTTCAAATTCAACTTAATTTTTGCCAGTAACTTAACACTTAAACATAATTACTGCTTATTATTCATACATCATTCAAACTTTATTCAGGAACTTTCGACATGGAAGACGATTGGGGTAGGCAATCTTGAGAGTGGACTGTATCACCTTCAACAACCTGATCATCAACTTCATAATCGGCCTTCATTTCATCAATTGGACTCCAAAAACGCCTTTCTTCATGGAGACTTGGATGAAGAAGTGGATATGTTGATGCCTCCAGGTTATGAGCATTAGGGGAAGAATGGAAAACCTATAGTTTTCAAATTGAGTAAATCTATTTACGAGCTTAAGCAAGCCTCGATGCAATGGAATACTAAGCTCACCTCGTACATTCTTTCCCAAAACTTCAGGCAGTCAAAATCTGATTACTCACAGTTTAGCAAACATGATGGTTGCTCATCCACAGTGGTTCTAATATATGTTGATGATATAATCATTGGGAGAAATAATCTAAGTTACATCGAGCAATTTAAGAATCAGTTAAATGATCAGTTTAAACTGAAAGACTTGGAAATTTTGAAGTACTTTCTCGGACTTGAAATTGCCAGAACTTCTGCTTGAATTTATGTTTATCAGAGGAGGTATGGACTAGAGATTTTGGAGGATGCTGGCTACCTTGGAGCCAAGCCAGCACTAAGTCCTTTGCCACAAAAGTTAAAGTTGAGCAAGGGTGAAGGGAACACCATTACTGACGTGAGTGTGTATTGAAGACTAGTTGGAAGGATCCTTTATTTAACCATAATGCGACCTGATCTATCTTACTTAGTGCAAGTTCTGAGTCAATTTCTTAGGTCACCAAAACAGTCTCTTTTGGAGGCTGCTCCCCATGTGTTGCGATATATAAAGGGGACACCAGGACAAGGTCTGTTTTTCGCAAGTCAATCAGAATTACACCTCAAAGGATATTGTGATGCTGATTGGGCAACTTGCTCAGACACAAAGAGATCCGTTACTGATTATTTTATATTCTTAGAAAATTCATTGATATCATGGAAGTCTAAGAAGCAACATATGGTTTCAAGGTCTTCAGCTGAAGCTGAAAATCGATCCATGGCTGCTGCTGTGTGTGAACTAAGCTGGCTCAAGATTATACTTGAAGACTTGAGTGTTGTGCATACTAAATCAGCTTTATTATTTTGTGACAATCAATCTGCTATACATATAGCTAACAATCCCATTTTCCATGAAAGAACAAAACATATAGAGATTGATTGTCATCTTGTGAGAGACAAAGTTCGAGCACGAGAAGTGAAGATGGTTCACCTAACTTCACAAGAACAAGTTGCAGACTTGCTAGCTAAACCATTGGGGGGAGATAAATTCAAATCTTTGTTAAACAAGATGGAAGTATTAAACGTACATCTCCCATCTTGAGAGGGTGTATTGAAGTCGAGTTTGTAGATATTTTGTAGATATTTGTGGAAGGTTATTTATGTCTTTTTACACTCTTTCATTCTGTTGAATTAGTTTGGGATTGAGTTTATAAATAGGCTGATGTATTTTGTGTTTACATAATTCAATTTTCATTCCTCAGTTAAATTGTTTCTTTCATCCCATCATTTCCCTTAATCATCACTTCCCTCTGCAACTTATTATACTTTATAACTCGAATATTTTTTTGACTCGATTTAGTGCAGAGAGTTTTGCCTTGTGTGCGAGACCCATGGTTCTACCTCTCGCCTATATTTATACAAGAGGTAAAGAAACAAAATAATCTCACGGGTTTGAAACTTGAATTTCAAAAGCACCCAGCTTGGTTTTTCCTAAGCTGGTGGACGGATCCTTGTGAGGTGCCAAGGCTATCTCTATAGCCTTGATGATGGAGAAAGAAAGGAGGTTGGGTTCTCTACATGTGTGACACATGTAGAGATTCCTTCCAATTTTGGCAGTTTTTACTCTAGTTTTCGTCCTACGTTTTTGGCCAATTTCGGAGGATCATCCACATTAAGTCTTGTAGTCGAGTACCCGATACCAACACGAAGATGTCACATAGTACTTTGTTTTGCAATTGCCGAAACAAAAACAGTCACCCTGTGCAATAATACCGTTGTGAAGTACTTCATCAAGCATGTTAATTCCGTTTCCTCGAACTCTAAATGGCACGATGCTATTCGAAATTTGACCTTTCAACTCATTTTCGCTTTATAGAAGATACTATCTAGATATATCCAGAATAATTATGGTGTAGACACATAATGCCTGGTTTTTCGGGGCAATTACAGTTTAGACGCAAGACGGTCGATTCGTAACCAAAACTAACAAATTCAAGTCAAAATTTTATTTTTGTTTATATTAAATAATTTTCTGTTACAAGTTTAATTGTACTCTTTTCCTTTTCTTGTCAATGTAGAACCGGTTAAAACATTAGTTAGAAAAAGTGTGAAGAGGATGAAAAGAGAGAGAGAGACAAGATGCAAGAACCAGATTTAAGAATGTTAAGTCAATGGTATGTTTGTCATAATGTCATTACATATTATATGAGTAGGTTTATTTTGTCGGGCTGTGGCTCTAATATTCTTTTGTTGTATAAGCTTGACACTTCTAATTGTTTTTAGTTAATTGTATCCTTCTAAGAGTCGTAACTATTTTGTCTTAAAGCTTAGATTCTTGAACGGAGTAGGATTTTTTTGTTTATATATATATTACGTGTTTCAAACGACTTCTTTGCATATTAATTTATATTTTCATCAAATTCGCGGCATTTTAAATTTTTATATAATTTGGACAACGATGAAACTTAAATCATGGTCTTTATTTGCTTTATTACCTTGTTGAATCACGAATCTTAGGTTAGATTTTACAGTCATTCAACTATGAAATTTCACATGATAATTTTTTGGCGGTGAAACGAATATTATCGGCTCTTTCCATACTTAAAACTCTAAAACGAAATAAGTAAAAATGTGAACAAGTCGCTTAGACTATGTTATTGTCCATGTTCCATGACATTTTTCTTTTGACAAACCAATCACAAACTAATTAAATTAAATCATCGCAAACATTGATAATTGCTACCCTAATCTATAACAATATGGTGTGATAAGTCAATGTTATTGTTTTTTATTGTGGCCATCGTTTGAGGGCCGTACAAGTAAAGAGCTTGACGGTACCATTTGGATAATTTTATTTAAATGCAATATTTTAGTAATAAGAAGACTAAGCTAATTATTTTATTTGTATTAGTTATAAAATGTAAAAATGTGTGTACAATATATGAGTGCTAAGTGAGACGAGCAGCTTGCCAACTCAGCTCACGTCCAAGGCGAGCTGCTCACTTTTTTGGCTTTAAGCCGAGCTCGTCCTTCTGCCATCAAGTCTGAAATTTGAATTCAGATTTCTATTTTTTTATTTAATTAAAATCTATAAATAAGGAGTGTGAAAATCAAATTCCATTACATTTTTCTTTCAACGGTCCATACATACAATCTCTCCAATATGTCATTCTCCGCTCTTTAGCAATATAATTTTGCAAATATCACTCCCCTGATTTTATAATTATCACTCCCCTGATTTTAAAAATATGGAGGAAAATGTCGATTTGACAGTAATTTTCCCCAGATCAGTATTGATGAAATTCAATTCAATTTTTTCATTTTTTTTTCACACAGATTTTCATGTTATATGCAATGTGAATCTAATTTGAAAATATAAATTTTGTTTTACCTCATCGTTAAGTATTCCGAACACATTCCAAAATATTTTTCCTTTGTACCAATTCTTTTTCCTAAGTACAATGTTGATTCCCGTCTCAAATTACATGGGACTGAGCATTATTTTCAGTTACTTCAAAAAGATTTTAAATTTTACTTTGAAACAAATATAGCAGCGCTACAAGAACGAAATACATAATTGCATAATTTGGTTTGAACAACATAGATTTAAGTTTTTTGAGTTAGTATCATATGAAACCAATATGTTTGGAGCACTAATATGGGACATGTCATTAGTAGGCCCAACTTCTTCAATATACTTCAATGATAGAATTTACAGCGATATCAATTGTCGACTTATTGTCCAGTATAGCCCGAGACTTGTTCATAGCACTGTCAACTTTATCAATACTTACTGACATAAGGTCTACCATTGGAGATCATATGTTAGATTGACATGCATTACGTGGCCTTGATAATATTACAAACCCGAATAGAAGTAAATGTTTGTATGCACCAATGACACTAAGAAGTCGAAGGTGACCTTAAGACATCTTTTCACATATGCAATTGTATAGACCATTAAGGTATAATTGTAAGTATATTTCATTTTATTAATTGTAATTATATTGTATTTTTTTATTTCAAAACATTGTACACGAAATATTCATCCATGTATAGTTTTAACCCTGTCTACTTATTATAGTCGATATCACGTAAAGATAAATGAAGAGGTTTTTTATAAGTTTATAATGCTTTTGATGAAATATAATTTTTATTTTTATCTATTCCTTACCATTAGATAATTATGTTGATTATATATAATTTTCTTACGTCTTCATTAGATTTCGAGGAGTAATAGTGACAGTTTTTATTTTGAATTAAAAAATTAAAAAAAATTAAAAAAACAAGCAGCACGAGATGCTGAGTCCCACATCCATTTAGCGATTTAGCTCTCTTTCAACTTGTCTACATACGAAAGCAAGCTGCCTCACATAGTGGATCGAGTCGAGCCTATTGTTGGACTAGCCGAATAATTTGATGTGACACATTTAACATGTCTAGCACAATGAGGGTTAATGTTAGAATATATGAATGATTGGCTCCAGCTCAAGCAACTCACATTCCAGCATGACAAGCCTCACACGTTCAGTAAACCAGTAGAATATGGCACCAATTCCAGATCCTTCTAATTCCTTCTTCCAGTTGTTATGTAGTTAGTTTGTTAGATTTTTTTCTCTATAAATAGACTAGTATGCA
>CAIGRK010285430.1:0-10379 GCA_903798315.1 Fraxinus greggii | reverse complement strand
TTTATAGATTCAGTTAAGGTTTAAATAATAGAAATCAAGTTAGATCAATCCTCATGGGAACTATACTTGGACTCAAAATCTATTTTACTACTCGTTAACGAACCGTACACTTGCGGTAATTTTAAAACGAACAGATTTTCGTGAACAGGGAAGGTGGATGAGGAGAGAATGCCATTGGTGACATAGGGTAAAAAACGTGCTGTTGACATGCTGGAGCAGGTGGTCAGCAAGAGGCCGAGATTGTTGTCACAGTATGTCGTTTCTCCTTTCACGACTGAGGCGAAGAGGAATACGTTTTTAGACGTCCCCAATCTCTTCCGAAAGGTGGACCATGCCAAGTGAAAGATATTCGAGATAGAGTGGCGAAAAATTATGCCCATGTAAGTATTTTATGATTTTAGTGAAGTATGCTACGCTAACTCATCTATGATTCTTTTCACAATTTTTTTGTTACTTGTTTCAAAGCAAACCACAAGATAGCTCTAAGGACGATTATTGACATCTATAAGTGGTTTCATGACGTCAAGACTTTGAGAGCTTTGTTCATCGGATGATGTAAGTGTTATACCCCAATTGTTATTTATTATGAGTACATAACTTTTTGTATATTAAATGAAAAAACTCCCTCTATTTTTTTATTGACGTTTCCTGATATAGCACGTCGACATGGCTATGAATTTGTTGCGCGATCGAGCTCGAAAATATCCGATATCATTCGACATTCCCGACTGAGTCATATTGAGTACCGAGTTCCTACTTGCTGTTACCATTGATTACTAGTCACTCCAATTTATGGTAATACGTACATAGTGCTCGAATATATGCTTGAGTGGGTCATAGCGACGTGGCCGAATGTCGGGGGAAAATCATGGGAGAGTTGTACGCAATCTTTGTTGATTCCACTATATATGTACACAACTCCAATCGTTCCTATTGACATAGGGTTAGCTCGAGCTTCACTTGGAGCTAGTGGTTGTGATCGTTTCTTTGATAGCTAGAAGAGCAGGTTGATTGTACAAGACAGACTAGCCATCGTGCGAGATATGAAAATGGCTAGATAGACGAAATCGTAAGTACTTATATATATATATTTTTTATAATTTGAAAACTTAGGTTTTAGTTACACAGTACTTAACTAACACTTTATTATTTATTTGCAAGGGTAGCATGTTCGCAATAAAAGTATATTGAAAATTTGAATATAGCATATAAGGTTGATAGACTCAACCAATCCTAGATACAAAATTGGAGGAATACGTTAGCGTGCGATTTGTATGAATTCAATTGTGATTCGTGAATATTGTATATTTATTTGTGAAATAATTGTAAATATTGTAAATTGAATTTTTTATTTATTTGTGAAATGATTGAAAATATTGTTAAAAAAAATGTAAATATTGTATATTTGATTATTTATATATTTGTGAAATAATTGTAAATATTGTAAAAAAAAAATTAAATATTGTATATTTAATTTTTTATTTATTTGTGAAATAATTGTAAATATTGTAAAAAATGTAAATATTGTATATTTGATTATTTATTTATTTTTAAAATAATTGTAAATATTGTAAAAAATGTAAAAATTGTATATTTAGCTAATTATTTATTTCTAAAATAATTGAAAATATTGTAAAATAAATGAAAATATTGTAAATTTAATTAATTATTTATTTGTGAAATAATTGTANTGTAAATATTGTAAAAAAAAAATTAAATATTGTATATTTAATTTTTTATTTATTTGTGAAATAATTGTAAATATTGTAAAAAATGTAAATATTGTATATTTGATTATTTATTTATTTTTAAAATAATTGTAAATATTGTAAAAAATGTAAAAATTGTATATTTAGCTAATTATTTATTTCTAAAATAATTGAAAAT
This sequence comes from Fraxinus greggii, assembly GCA_903798315.1. Classification (NCBI taxonomy): domain Eukaryota; kingdom Viridiplantae; phylum Streptophyta; class Magnoliopsida; order Lamiales; family Oleaceae; genus Fraxinus; species Fraxinus greggii. The sequence goes on along the minus strand of CAIGRK010285430.1, from coordinate 8,492 downwards.
ATTGTAAAATAAATGAAAATATTGTAAATTTAATTAATTATTTATTTGTGAAATAATTGTAAATATTGTATATTTAATTGTTTATTTATTTGTGAAATAATTGTAAATGTTGTAAAAAATTAAATATTGTATATTTAATTGTTTATTTATTTGTGAAATAATTGTAAATATTGTAAAATAAAATGTAAATATTTTATATTTGATTATTTATTTATTTGTAAAGTAATTATAAATATTTTTTAAAAATGTAATATTGTATATTTCATTATTTATTTATTTGTGAAATAATTGTAAATAAAAAAATAAATATTGTTCAATTATCAACGATACTGTTATACGTCTGTCTAATTGTCATTTAAGAGAATTTAACTTGTACAAAAATTGACGAGTATGCCATGTCGCTCTGCACCTACTGCACTTACGTGATTTAGTAAACTCTCTGATTGATGGTATTCTAGACGTACGTGGACGTCCAGGACCACGATGTTCAACTTCGGGTGACAGCAAACTATTAAGTGGCAGAATAGAGTTAGGAACTTCCATTTGACTTCATTCGGTAGAGGAAATATAGTCTCAGCATATGCCATTCTCCAATAAGCAGTTGTGTAATAAGGAGATTATAAAGTTCTCGCTGCAAAGTCTCTATACATAACCACCGTGATGACTACACGTGCACGTGTTATTAGTCAGTCCACCATGTGCACATTTCACGGAGAAGCGCAGCTCATCTAGTAGTCCCACATTCAACTTTATCGCAATCTCTGGAGCCTTGAAGAATTTATCATCTTGAATCGGGGCTTGCGCGCTCTTGCAACTCTGTGATTCTGCACGTCGATCGTGAAACCACTGCTGTAGCTTGTTACGAATGTTCTCAATCATTGTGAGAATTGGTAACTTTCGATGATTCTTGAATAATGCATTGAGAGATTCCACATTATTTGACGTCATCATGTTGTATCGAAATCCTGAAAAATGTGATCGCGCTTAATGTTAAATTTCCATTTCTGTTAGATAATCCTACGTCGGGAATGATTTACTTCCTATTTCCATCATGGATTTAGTGCTTTCTTTAACACTATAAGTTTCGGCCGCTCTCCTAAACAATGAAACAATACATTTACCCCGATACCTAGTCTTCAGGTTGCCTTATAGATGGTACATGCAATACTCATGATGCGCATCGGGAAAAACTTCAGCGATACCGTTTATTATAGATGGTCTCTGATTAGTTACAAAAGCAAGATCCTCGACTTCCCCAATTACTTCCCTTAACTTTGTGAAGAAACAAAGCATTGACAGAGCATTCTCACCATCGACTATGCCGAATGCAATATGGTAAATTTAGATGTTGACATTTTGACATGTAACAATAATTAACTTGCCTTTATATTTAGCTTTCATAGTTGTACCATCGACTAAAATTACGGATCGCATCGTATTTCAAATCCCCGAATGCATTGCCTAAGAGCTATGAAGAAAAATTTAAAGTAATTCTTGCCCTCTCTCTTAATAAAAAATGTCGAGCCAAGATTAGTTTACCCATGTATAGCTCTCCTCGGCTGACCCCATCAAGTCCTTCAACGTTCATTTTTTGACCTTCCAGACTTTCTGGTAGCTAATGACCACTCCTTACTCGACAGACGTCGTTAATGATGTCCGGAAATTTGTAAATCGTCTATGGGTCCTGATACTTATGTATTATATGTCGGCCAATAAACCATGCTTGGGATTGTCGACCAATTCCCACTTTGCAAGTATGTTCTCGTGTATATTTGCGAAGTACAAATAACTCATTCGTGTCCATCTTTGTCGCTCGTAAATGCCAACGGCAACTGTCGTTGACGTATATAATCGTCAATAATGATTTGTTTGATTTCTTTACATTGAACTCAAAGCTATATTTCAGTATAACTCGGTGCGCAGTTTCCTGCAAATCTTTTTTTGTTTCAAACAATTGCTTAACATGCAAATTTTCATCATCAGGAACCACACGCGAAAAAATAGATGACGGTCCACTCGATCCAGTCCCTGCACTCCCACCCCACTCATGTCTTTAACGGGATAAATCAATCAAATCCTTATTTGTAATACATTATCATTCTCGTTTTTGTGAACTACCGACGGAATTTTGTGTGTAACAGCGAGATCACGATGAGTAACAACTATTTCGAGAATAACCACATCATTTTCACGAGCTATCTTTACCGTGTCCCAAAAATTATTGGCATTGTGATCCCCTCCATCCGAATCTTCGTGTTCACCTTCAGTGACATTCTTCCCCACTAAAGTCACGCAAAGAGGAGTCGTGTACATTTTATTCAATTCAAATGGATAATTCACTTTAGTATTAGAAGCAACCTTCATAGGTTGAATCGAAATGGATAAATAGTCGTTTAATTGAAATTTCAATTCCATATCGTACTGAGAGAGATCGACTTTCAGCTTGTTTTGTTAATCATGATACATTTTCGCATATGATGTGCTCAATGGTATGGAAATTGGAATACCACCACGTATATCACTCGTTCATTTCCATACCCATCGATCTTTTTCATCCAGTTCGAACTCACTAAAATAAAAAATTGGAATTACAACCATATCTACACGACAAATTTTTTTTTCCAATTAAAAAAAAAGTCGAAAAATCGGCCCAACCACTAGACAATAGGATTTTTTTTTCCAAAAAGAAACTTAACAGCATGCAGTTAGATCGTAACTGACCGACTTTTACGATCATGATATATATGTTGATGAATTTTTTTCTTGTTTATATTTTATAAAATTATAGATCTATTAAAACTTTATATCTATATGTTAATTTTTGTTGAAATAAGATTTATCGACTAAAAACGTATACTAATTTAATGAAAATGAAATTAAACATAGATAAACATACTTACCGATTTAAAGTGATGATGTAAAAAAAAAAAAATTCTTTTTCACCGTTTGATCAATTTCTGAGATTTTGAGGTTGAAGTAGATGAAAAGTGAGAGAGTTTTTATCTGTGTTGGAATAAACAGATAAGAAAAGTTAGCTATTTTTGAATTTTAAGTGAGAAGTGTTTGATTTTTACTTATTAACTAAAATGATATTATTGTCTTTTTAGATAAAATGATATTTTGTAATTGTATTGTTTATATAAGGGCATCTTTGTTTTTTATTATTCAAAAGACAATTGTGAAAGTATGCAATTATTGAAAATTCAAACTCAAAACTAGAGGATTTGACCAAACAAATTTCAAAAGTATCTATGTTGTATGGTGGAAGTTTGGGTATGATGGATTTATTAGATTATAGGGTTTGAGATTTAGGCCCTGTTTGTCATCCTTTAAAAAATTAAATTGTTTGTTACAGTATCATTTATCTATCACACATTCGCAAAATAAAAAATTCTACACACAAACCAATAAAGTTTCCTTACTTTTTAATCACACATTCTCCAAAAAATACAATTACATAACTCATTATTTCCAAATAAATTTTATCAAACAGACACTTAATTATTATATTATTTATGTCTGCGAAATAAAAAAATTATAATCTGATTTTTGAAGAAAAATAGTTATAATTTAATTTTTGAAAGTGAAAATTGAAATGTAGGTGTAAGTGTAATTTCCACTATAATTGAACCCAAAATCAAAAGATATGGAACATCCAGTCTTGATATGGAATCAAAGCTCAACAAGAACTCGAAAAATTGAGAATTTTATCAAGGGAGCAACGATTATCCTTGAACAAACCCACATTGTTTCTGATGTGAATTATTGACAAAGTTCATACTCCCCGTTCCAAAATCTTATAGAAATATGTTTTATTCTAATTTTATGAATAATATATCTGATTCTTGTACAATGATTTTCCTTTTCCAAATTTCCAAATCAGGAAAAGAAGACAATTCACTTTCCAACCCAGTGGCGGATAGTATACGCGCATGCTATCTTATCTTCCTACTTGAATTGCTGAACAACTTCCATTATAACAAATATAGAATTTAAACATCTTTCAACAGAAAAGTTACAGCCTGCAAGTTGCTACCTCTACATCAGAAATGGGAAGTAGGACATAGAGAACTTTTCAAAAGCTAAACAAAGTAACAAACATCCATGATACCGCTCAATAATTACAGCTTGGAGGCTCACGTCCTTACGGTGTATATTTGGTAAGAAGTATCGAACAAGACTAAAAAGCAATAAAATCATATATATATATATTTTTCTTAATGCTGTCCAGTATTACATAATCCACCTTACCAAACAAGCCAATAATGAATTATACATGTAATGGAAAGAAAAGTATAACTCCACAGAATAGCTTTGATAATTTCTGAAACTTACAACTTTACAGTCTGAGGATCCTGTTTCTGTTTTGTACATGATAATGTATGTTAGTCTACAACCAAAAGTTTTTAATAAACCCATCTGGCCCGGATTCCTCAAGAAAACCTGGTGACCCCAAGTCTCACGTGCCACAAGCCGACAGAAAGGAGAGAAATGAAACTAAACTCCCTCAGAATCATAACCTTTAACCTAATCCTCAAGACCCCTTCGACTAGGTTGTTCATGAGTCATAAATGTCCATTGTGCCAGTCTCCATCAACTAAAGCAGAGTAGAAATAGTATATAACAGTAAAGGGTAATTTTAGGGCAAAAAAAAAAAAAAAAAGAAAAGAAAACTAGAAGGAAATGCATCTTTTTTAAACTAAACTACACATGGTTTTGTAGTTTTAGAGTACGGTCTGACATCAGGGAAAACAGATTTACTCCTCAGCAGATGTCCTAACAAGTTTATCATATTTTGTCCGAAAGTGAAGGCCAGAATCAACATGTCTTGATGTGGGCCAAACCCAGCAAAGAAAATTTGGACCAAGAATCTGTAGCATCAAGCATAACAAAGTCAAACAAACAGAGTAGATAATTGGATGTTGAACATAATTCAAGAAACCACATCCATTTACATCACGTTGTAGTTGAAGAATAAGGATATGTTGGCAGAAATCCATATCCACACAGCTTTAACTTTTCAACCAATTTATGCGCCATAATAAGGCTTTTTTAATTTTTCAGGGGATTCTTGGGAAAATATGGTGTAAGACAAAATAATTGGAAAAAGAGAACTTACAGATATCAAATTCTCATATGCACCGATATCATATGGATGTGAATAGAGATTCCCTCCTTTTTCGGCAAGCCACATAGCTCTTACACCTTCATGGTACTGTCAGTTTAAAGAATTAAAAGTCAATTCAATTGAAACTATTTAACAGTCTATCACCAAGTGACTGGGGTCAATATATAGCAAACCTCAATCGTGGTCTTGTTCTTTAACATAAGATAAATATGCCAACCAACAAAAAAACCCAATGCCAAGCTTAATGGGACTAACAGTAACCCTGAAATCACCTGGACATGAATTTTTTTAGTGACAGAAATGATAGAAAAGGATTTCATCACCAAAAAAAAAAAATAAAAAATAAAAAATAAAAAAGAGATTAAAAAAAAAAAAAAAATCAGGAGAAATTACATATACAGTTCTGAGAGAGTCTTCAGTATCATCCTCAGTATCAACTGTGAGACTACCAATAAGTAAAACCTGAAATTATAGAAGCAATTATTTAAATAAAAAAAGTTGTTTGGCTGTTTCAAATAGGTTGCTCGAAAAGATTGACTGTCTGACTTCCGATTATATGTCAAGCTAAAACAACGAACAATGGAAAGCGACAAGAGCAGTAAGAAATTGAATCAAAATATAAACCGAGGGAGGTAGAAGCATACCAGGGAGTATATGCAAGCTAGAACTGCATAAACAATGAAAACAAAGAAGATCTTGTAGTTTGCATGGCCTACGCAATTATTCATCCACACACAATGGTGATCCTTACATCAAGAGGCAAAACTTTAACACATTATTGAGGAAATTCAAAAAAATGTTAACAGTAACTCAAACCAGCCATACCATTCTCAAGACACATCTATTACATATACGGCAATGATGAGCGCGCGGAGGTTTATAGTGAGAACACTTCTGACAGAATCTCAAGTCCCCTCCCTACACAAATAATTCACAAAAAGATTCAGGTCCATATGAAGCTCAATCTTCAGCTTGAAGATAAAAAAAAAACATGATCACGTGATTCGTCATTTACATTTTCTAACCCCTCAGCCCATTCTCATCTTCAAGTGTAAGAAAACCAATAATGTAAATCACACAAGATTTTCGTCCATTTAAGCCATATGCTTCAGGTAATATTGCAGTAAAATGAGAATTTTAAAATCTTCATTCTTTCAAGACACATACAAACAGCGTTTAGTTGGCGGAAGACAACTAGATGGAGAAAAATAATATGAATATGCCGAGTCGTCCTGCATGGGCTGCTCTTATTTCTTAAATAGTCGTTCATCAATGAGGCAACTTCTCACCAGCATGACATATGGTAAATCACGAAGCTTTGAGTGCCTGAGCGTAATTCCTGTCTTTGTTGTGTTAATTTGACTTTTTTGGGCTGTCTTGAATGTGCATAAGTAGATGTAAAATGTTATAAAAATAATTTTGTTATTGCTGATATTGTAATAATTTTCACATAGGTCTAAAGCTTATGTTTTTAGGACAGTTTCATTTCATCCTGCATCAGGTTAGTTTGACAAGGGCCAAACAGTAAGCTATGAGCCCTATCATCTGGGCTGTCTCAAGGAAAACTTGGTAGTATAATATTAATGCTATCAAAGTTGACAGAAAGAAATTAGCAAAAGAAATTGGAAGAAGTAAATTTCAGCAATTACCAAGATCAACATTGCTAATGGCAGAGGACGTCAATATGCCATTCGAAATTAATTGTTTGACTATTTTAAGCTTTCCAAAAAACGAAACCAGCAAAGATTGACCAAGGATGGTAAAAGGGGAAAACCAAATAGAGATATTGTGCATATTTGGGGAAGTGATTATAAGTTGTGGGTCTAAGAAATGTGTGAATAATAAGTGCGTAGTAATTGTAGACCCACGAAATGTGTCGATAAAAAGTATTTTTGTCCAAAAAGGATAAAATTATAATCACTTCCCAGACAATCATATCTACTACATCAAAGGATTGATTCATTTTACAGCTTATCATGCCCTAAAAAAAATAATAGACCTACCAGAATGCTACTATTAAGATATCAATCTAAGTACTAATAAAGTTAGCTTCCCAAGAGAACATTATTAACCAAGAATTGAGCTGGCCTCGAGCTCAATTGAGATTTAGCTTTCAAGGATTCAGATTGATTATAAAAATGAAAGTTCAAGCATAAGCATGAAGCCTATAGTAATTTTGCTTCAACTTTGGTAAAAAGGTAAATGTTATAAATTATTAAATAAGCACAAAACAGCTAATAATTTCAATCTAATAAAATTAAATATCTAACATGGCAGTATTATAGAAAGAATAATTAGAAACTTGTGAGCCTGCTCACACACTTACTAGTTCTACATCGAGTTTTAACTTTTAAGGATCACGTTCGGCTTGATTAAGAAAATAAAATCTCAAGCATAAGCGTGAAGCCTGTAGTAGTTTGCTTCATTTTTAGTAAAAACCTAAATGCTAAAAATATAATTATAAGCATAAAACAATTAATAATATAACCTGATCTAATTAAATACCAAATATGGTAGAATGACGAAATGAATAATTAGAAATTTGTGAGCCGTCTTGCGCACTTGCTAGCCCTACATTGAGGCTTGACGTAGTATTCATCGAGTATCCAAGTCAGCTCAAGCTAATCAGCTCGGCCTCAACTTAGAAAGCTTGTGAGGCTGCTCATCTCACTTACAAGTTACAACTCTAAAAGACGGGTGCTGTATATAAGCCACTTACATCAGTTTTTTCTTTTTTAATCCATCTCATGAAAAAAATGGGGATTTCTTTCTTCTGTTCTGTGATCTGTCCGATTTACCTTTTATTGCTTTAAAATAGTTGCTCTTCATTGAACGAAAAAATTCAAAAACTGCATAGTAACAAAAGCATTCTTGCAAGACTTTTTGACGTAAAAGCTTTGTTTTTTTTCCTCATTATACGATGTTCTATTGGCCAGAATCCATTTATATTTCCCTAAAAGAATAGGAGATTTGACAGAACTTGTTGTTTATATCAAAGTGGAATATCACCAACGTAAGAGGTAAATGAATCCCCTGATTCATTATCCAATAAATTAAATGCATCATAACTCCATCGTCAGTTGTCCTCAGGGGGGCTTAGTGCCAGCTAGACCGTTGATGATCACTACTAATGAGTAATAATGAATAGACTCTAAGTTTGATCTAACACAAATGAACAGAATCTACTAGCAATCCTCCAATCAACCATTAATGCAGACATAAAAAAATTAACATTGAAAGCCGCAAGATGGTCTACAGAATTTCCATAAATGTATTCTTTTTCAAGTTTTTTAGATGATCTTTGCAGTTCATGAACTATATAATCATTGATCAAAGCTATTAAATTGGGGATTAGTTATTCAGG
>CAIGRK010285378.1:0-11953 GCA_903798315.1 Fraxinus greggii | reverse complement strand
CCCCAACATGGTACCAAAACCACTCAAAACGATATGGGATCAAGTTTTACATTAACTTATTTAGGAAAATTATATAATACTGATTAAAAATTGAATTCAATTTGCGAAGATAATAAGATCTTGTTTGAAAATAAATTTTTTTTCAAAATAAATTTTTTCCACTCTCATTTTCAGCCACACATTCTCTAAAACAAATATTTTTCACATTTTCTCGTAACTTTTCCCTACATCTTAATCACACCTCCTTCGAAAAAATCACTTCTCAAAAAATCGACTTTTCACGTGGGCTAAGTATATATGGCTCATTTGTAACAACTTGAGCTTCCCAGAGATTCTAGGTAAAATACAACTGACCATTTACAAATTAAAGAAATAATTGGACCACGCATTAACGTCCTTCTTCTTCTTCATTTTTTTTTTCTTTGTAATTAACTTTTAAAAATTATATTATTTCAGTTTTTGGAATACAGCAAGATGGTATACCTTGATGCAGACATCGAAGTTTATGAAAACATTGATCATCTTTTGGACACACCAAATGGCTATTTCTATGCTGTAANTTAGACCACGCATTAACGTCCTTCTTCTTCTTCATTTTTTTTTTCTTTGTAATTAACTTTTAAAAATTATATTATTTCAGTTTTTGGAATACAGCAAGATGGTATACCTTGATGCAGACATCGAAGTTTATGAAAACATTGATCATCTTTTGGACACACCAAATGGCTATTTCTATGCTGTAATGGACTGTTTTTGTGAGAAAACATGGAGCCACTCTCCACAGTTTTCCATTGGGTATTGCCAACAGTGCCCAGATAAGGTTACTTGGCCTACTGAAATGGGATCCCCTCCTCCTTTGTATTTCAATGCTGGAATGTTCGTGTATGAGCCCAGCAAATTGACTTATGAAAGCCTTCTTGAGACACTGAAAATTACTCCACCAACACCATTTGCAGAACAGGTGGGTTAGTTAATTATGTCATGTTGATTTAAGATATTCGGGAAATTGTTGTCTTCGACAACTTTCTTAACACGTTTATAAAAATTGTGCACGTGTAAAGATAAAAGAAAGGAATATAGTCCCTGGGAGATGCTTAAACGAAGGGATTTAACGTATATTTATTATTGAGGTGGATACATGGCGTATGCTTTTTCTCTTATTTTTCTTTTCATAGAACTTCATGTGCCTAATTAAGCTTGAAGCTTGCTAGTTGTGATATTGACCATCACAATTGACATAAATAAAGAGGCTATTAAGTGCAGAGAATTAAGACTTCAAATAACATCTTATAATAAATCCCGACATTGTTGATTAATCTTTTTTTTTAATATATGTTTGAAATTAAATTACAGGATTTTCTCAACATGTTCTTTCGACAAGTCTACAAACCAATTCCTCTGGTGTACAACCTTGTCCTAGCTATGCTATGGCGCCATCCTGAGAACGTCGAACTTGAAAAAGTTAAAGTTGTTCACTACTGCGCTGCGGTAAGAACTATTCCTTAATTAGAGTCGAGGAAAAAAAAAGATTCGTGTAACCGACCCAAAATATATCAGCAAGGTGACTCAATCTTTTGACGGGGTATAATTTTGTTTTAGGGATCAAAGCCATGGAGGTATACTGGCCAAGAAGCTAACATGGATAGGGAAGACATCAAAATGCTTGTGAAGAAATGGTGGGACGTTTATGATGACGCATCGCTCGACTATAAGGCCGATGAAAATAATTCTGCAGAGGAAGAAACCTTCTCAAAACCATCCATTTTAGCTGCAATGCCTGAGCCTGAAGTATCCTACATTCCTGCGCCTTCTGCTGCTTAAGAAGAAGCAAATCAAGAAACTAATTGATGATGCCAAACTATGCTATTCAATTTCACTACTTTTACTTGAATATGTTACTTGGCCTATTTTTGGTTTGGGACTACTCAACAAAAAATAAGACATAGTTTGATATATGTTTGGTTTGGTCATATGTATGTATCAGCGAAGAAAATGTGCAAACTTTTCTTCTGCAATTAATGAATATGAAATCTCTAATTCCATAGTCTTACAAAAGCATTCAGTGAAATATGTTAATGATATTTTGTCATTAACGTAAATACTTCTTGGTTTGTTTGGTAATGTTAACTATATAGAATTAGATAAATTTAAAATTTTGTCCATTCTAGAGCTGCTTGCTAAATGTAAAATATTGTATAGAATAATATAAAAGCGTTAATCAACATAGTAAGACGTGTATAACTCCTCTTGACAAGATTGTTAATATGGTATCGAAGTTCCAGGAAAAAAAGTGCTCTACCAATTTCGATTTTTCAAAAATCTAAACAAGCAATTGAATTTCGATATCGACGTTTTCAAATAAGCTTCCATCTTATGAAACATGTAAAAACCCAAAAAATACTAATCAATGATTTTTTATTTTTTTTTCCAAAATCAATAAAATAAACTATTTTAGGGAAAAAAAAGTTCTAAGGAACTTCTTGTTGTCGTAATAGGGCAGAATTTGAGTTTGAAATATACCTGGACATGGTCCGGTTTGGTTCTAAAGAGAACCAAACCAAATTGAACCAAAATTTTCATAAGAGAACCGAACCGACCAAAATTTTCGAATATTTAATAAATGGAACAGTCGGGTCATAATATAATTATGGAACCGTTCGGGTTCGGTTCCGTTTGGTTCAGTTCGGTTCGGTTCTGTACCATAATTATTTTTTTTAATATTTACATCAATACTACATAAATACAACTAATGACATGTTTATTCGTTTCTTTGATGGGCATTTGGAGAGGGGAAGTCGGATTCCACAGTCAGCGGTTTCGATTTGGGCATGTAGATGTAGGTTTTCAATTTATCAAATGATTTGGGATTAGTGGACCTGTGTTTACCGAATGAAAGTATGAAATTGGAAATAAAATGATAAAAACTTAAAAATTCCTAGATCTTAAGTTAACAATGAAATTAATAATTGGACCAAAAAAATTAAAACGAAAAATTGAATTTAGAAATTGGGTTAGGCTCGGCTAGCTAGGCATGGAGTTGGTTTGGGAGTTGGAGCATTAATCACTAAACCTATGTTTGGTCCCCATTTTTTCTACTTTTCCTTCTCATTTTTTTCTTTCTTCATTTTAGCCACACATTCTTCAAATAAAATAATATTACACACAAATCTAAAAATTTTCATCACTTTTTCACCACACATTCTCCCATCAAATACTATTCAAAAACAATTTTTTTTCAAAAAAAAAAAAGGGGCTCAAACACAAGCTAAATTAATTAATTTGCTAATTCATTTAGAAAAAAATAAAATAATTTAATTAATTCAATATAAAAAATAAAAAAATCATTTAGATTTTGTTCTTGGTTTAGAACCGAACTCATCGGTTCTCAATTCAAATACCCGTTCAATTATTTAATTTATAAAGAACCGCTCCGATTCGGATCGGGAGTTTTTCCAGCCCTAAATATACCGCATAAATGAAGCTACAATTGTTTATTGAGTAGACTATTGAGCCACTGTGTGAGGGAGTTGGTCAGGAAGAATGTGTGGAGAAAGAGAGGGTAGACGGGGGGATAATATTAGGTTCCGGCGTACACCACACACTATTGTAACTTTTTGTTTTTAAATTTTTTATTGAATTATGATTATGATTGTAATTGTAATTTTGTTGTCGTAAATTTTATGGTGTTACTCATAATATATTTGTTTATTACTATTCTCTTAATTAATTGAGTAAATAGCAACAAACGTACTTAAACTTACATCCGATTTGCAAATTCATCTCTATTTTTCCCCTCTTTTGAACAAAATGTCTTTTTACTATCTCTATGCACCCCGGTCCTCATGCATTTAATTTCATTACACTTAGGTCAGCCTTCAACTCACACAGTGAAAATATGCAGCAGAGAAAATTGCATATACTGAACTGAAGACATATATACTACGATTAATTTAATTTGAATGCAATTATGGCATGTTTGGTAATAGAATTTGACAAGTCGGCAATATTAAGAGCTGCTTGTGGGATTAAGAAAACGACCTTTAGATCTGTTTGGAAAATTTCTAAGAGTGCTTTGTCGGTTAGAAGAACATTTAAAGAAAGTTGGTATACAACGATTTCCTCACGAAACTATTCTACAAGGAGTAGAAGCCTTGCCAAAAGAGAATATGTGCCAATTGGAGTCATTACAGAGTAGTATTTTCTTTCCTTAGGTGTCCTCGGTGTGCAAGGGGAAATTTTTTAGAAAAACAAATTCCATAAGAGGGATATTTATTTATTTATTTATTTATACTAATATATTCAACAAAAAGGCTGCTATAAAGTATTTTACGAAAAAACTCGTTTAATTCAAATCATTTTTCATGGCATTTTGAATTCCCCTCTATGTGGGAGAAATCCATGGTGTAGATCATACCATATAAAAGAGTGCAGCTCACAATGTAACACCCAATATACCTATAGCAACTTTGTAGCATTTTTGACAGAGTTTGAGAAGGGAGAATCCCGCATAAGGTGTCAAAAAGAAAACGAAGTTTTTTTTTTTAATATGATTGATGAGATTTTGAACCAATCAAATCTTGCCACATCATCTATTGGTAAACAAATATGTAAGTTGTGATATACATATAACACAATCATTTTTTTTTCCAATTCTATTCTCTCTTTTACTCTTTTGTATTACGAATTACATTTTTTTTCCTCTTTCTCATATTTTAGTTAATAATAATGAAACAATTATTTTAACATTTTTAATTTTTAAATAGACTAGTCAAATAGATTAATTAATGGAAAAATGGACGAAAACATCCATTTGGATGGTTGCCGTTAACCTTCCAAAAGTTGGAAACACAATTGTCCCAAAAATGTTGGGGATGAAATTGAAAATGACTTGAAAGATTGGTGACATATACTGCTATTTATCCTAATTAATTTTAACCGTTAAAAGCGCGGGAGGGTAGTTATAGGATGTAATCCGCCCACACTGTCTGACCGACTCTATGTATAATACGAGTAGGAAAACTGCATTTTCGGTCCTTAATGTGTTATTTTAATACCAAATTAGTCTCCACAATCTCATAATTATTCAACAATTATTCCCTCTGGTGGAAATAGTCCATATATCTATCAAATACTCAAAAGTGATCTTCGCGTGATCGATTTTATTAAAAAGTAAAATAAAAAATCATAAGAGCCAAGTGATAATTAAGTAATTTAATTAGTGCATATCTGTTTTTGATTTTATTCCCTGATTTTGAGTGCTTTTCGGACCGTTGGAGGAAACTTTCTATCTCACAAAGAAAATCGATATTGGAAAGATAACGGTAAAAAAAATTCATTATTTGGCTCAAATAATCTCTCCCCAGCCCTAAAAATATAATTAAAAATTAAAATTGATGTGTTCAATTTTAAAGGTTTGAGATCCACCTAACTACTAGACAATAGGTTAGATCCAATACAAGTACACAACCCATTCCCAAAAGATGACACACAGACAATCAAAGCCCTAATCCAAATCAAATATCAAAAAAGTCAATATTATATATGCACAGTGATTGTGGGTAGTTGAATATTGATGATAAAGACACCATTTTTTCACGCTTTGAATTCATCGCCTGGTGGAATTTTTGGTGTTCTCTGACCTAAGTCAGCAGCCTCTTTTGACGAATATGTATATAAAATCATAGATACAGACTTGTATATATAGATTTGTAGAGGCGAAATTGATTGAGCAGAAATTGCAGGACTGGGAGGAGAAGTAAAGAATCGGAAAAGATGGAGAGGGATGGAATTGAAAAGAAATTGGGTGAGAAAGAATTGAGAAAATCTGTAGATGAAGTTTCGAATCTTGCTCTTGACATTGGAGGTAATTAATTTCTACTACTTTAATCAAATTTGAATTAATTTTGTTTAATTGTTTGAGATGAACAGCAATTTGATGCCCAATTGTGATTTCGCATTTTTGCATGAATTGATGATCTAATAATAGTTATTTTTAGTGAAATGATTGTTCTTTTTTAGTTATTATTTTTTTATCTTGCACGTTTTTGCTCTAGAATGTGTTTACCTGTGTTGGATGTAACCTGTATCATTTGTGATGGTACTAGAGTCGATTGAACAATGCCAACCAAAATCTAGTTTTTGATTTTTTATTTCCATAGTTTTACTGGGTAACTCGTGTGAAGGGTGCTAAGAAACTGAGATATATTTGTTTTACATCGGATTGTGGTGCAACGTTGGAGCTGTTTACGAGATGGGGTATTACACCCAAAGCTGTGTGTTTTTAGCTGAAGTCCATAGCCTTAAAAATGGGTAGTTGTCAGCTTGCTTACCAAATGTTAACTTGATTTTGATTAAAATGGCATTTCCATCAGCCTCCCCTTCTTTTCTTTTGTGCAGGATCACTCATTAAGATGGTGTATTTCTCAAGAAACAGTGATAGCTCTGTTGATTGCTCTTCCAATGGAAACTTGAACAATAGTATCCTGAGTGGGAAGCTTCATTTTGAGAAGTTTGAAACAAGAAAGATCGACGATTGGACAAAATTTTTATCTACCAAGCAGCTTCAACACTGTGGTATGTCTTCTTTTTGTAATGAATGCCTTTTGATTTGAGATCATCCTTAACATCGCCAGTATAATTTATTACCAAGTTCAGCTGTTATCTTTTATTCCAATTTCCTCATGAACTCATAGCAAGATTCCTGGTCACTAGATGCAGTGGGCTAGCTAAGTTAGTTTTCACTGAAGGATTGTTTGATACGTATTGACCATGGTTTGAACTGATTTTATATATTTTTCCAAAGTTTACCGGCCAATTTATTTGGTTATGCTGCTTTTAGGTGAATCTGTGAGGTGGCATCTGACTACTTGTTATAAAAATAAGTCTCTGTTGCAAAGCAATGTCTTAAAAAATGTTCTTAGGTTATGTCTTGGTACTTTCAGTATATTCTTGAGATTTTGACGATTCCTGGTGACTATTCACTAAATCTCCTTTACAATTCTATCTCTGCCTGTCACTCTCTCTCCCCACCCCCAAAAATAGAAGCTAACAGTGGTAAATGAGGGGATTGTCAGGAAAGGGGTGTAGAGGAGGGAGAAGATTTTTGTGTGCGTATGTCACTTCAGGTTTGTGGACCTTGTTGGTCATACAATGGCGTAATGTTTAATTAGTCTGATATTAAAGTTTTAAAATGGTTTCTTCAACATGTTTCCTTTGCTTTGGCAAATACTGAGTGCTTGTTTCTTAATAATTTGAAGAGCTTATAAGTTGTAGGTCCTATAGAATATTCGCCTAATAAATGGGTAGTAAGCCTATGTTTGGGTGCTAATAAGGAACTTATAATTTCTAGTCAAACATTAATTTCAACTACATATTCAAAACTACTACCCATATATTATCCATACATTTCGTGGACCCACTGCTCCTTATAAATTTCTTAATAGTTTACCCAAATATATGCTAAGTCACTGGGTCATATGAAATATGTGGATAAGAAAGTAATTTTGATCAGCTTAAATTATAATTAAGCTTTGTCAAACATGCTCTGCATAGTTTATCTACGTAACTATAGTGTGTAACAACCCAAATTCTTAATGATTTGAGCATCGCTAAAATTTAAATTAAACTTAAATAAAAGGGTTGAAATGAATTAAATAGGATTTTTATAAAAATAATTACGATTCAATGTTATTCATAATAAGCGTATTTTTTTAAAAAAATAAGTTTGACATAAGGAAATCTTAAAATGACTTCAACATAAAATTAAATAAAATTCGATATAACTTTATGTAAATTATTTTAAATATCCAATGACCGCACTCATCTCCGCATTGACTACCTCAAACCATCAATTTTCTAAAAGGGGAAAAAGAACATAATATGTGATAAAATCTCAAAGTGTGCTCGAGTAATTTTTGTTCTTGTATATGCATTTCAAGAAAAATTTCATACTTGCATAAGGAGACACGAAAATTAGACTTACATAACCCAAATTTTCGTGCGTAGCACTACTATACTCAAGTCCGTCCTTACAAATCTTATACATAATACGAACCATTACTTAACATAACAGTGGAATGGCATATATGGGATTACTTACGTAATAACTTAATAACACACTTACCTTTTTATTGGGCAAATCAAAATGATAGAAGAAGTGATTGTTGAAGAGAGATCCCCGCATGTGGGATTGAGTATTCACGAGTGATTGTGTAAGTGTATGACCATATTTAATATGAAAAGGACAAGAAAGGTAAAAGGAAATGGCTAGAGGTTAGGCATAGTCAATGCATAAATGGTGAATTATCTTGAAAGTTGTCAAATCAATACCTTTGATCTTGTGGTCAAATCAATTGACTTGGCTTGAAACTTGATGTAAATATTGCATGTGGTCAAATCAATTACATTGACTTGAAATGTGGTGTGAATAATGAATGCAGTCAAATAAATCTTTAATCATGACTAATTGTTATATTTACATATATTTTATGCATGATTTCTTCTAACTTCCAACATAACTCTCCACTTAGATCCTCAAGCTATTGGTCACTAACCAATAAAGTCATTAGAATAGGCCTATAAGTAATAAGGTTATTAGATTTTAATAATAGCGCACTTAAGTCCTAAATTTAAATCTAATGACTAGTAGTAAAAATTTGGGACGTTACACAATGTCTTAGTTTTATTGGAAATAGAGAAGGAGAAGAAGAAACGAGGGGGACCAATTACAAAGATACAACCCTTTATTTTTTCTTCTTCTTGACTCTTTTATTTTGTGTATCAGTCATGTAAAAAATGCTGACCTCATGTTCTGTACATTGAAGAATGAAAGTATTGATTGTCTCAAGCACAAACGTATTGTGATATGAATATTAGGTAAAAGGATACATCGAGGTATCAATGTCTTTTGCCTTTGGGAAGTGAAGGGAAAGTCCTGACACGCTTTGAGGCTTAAGCAAATATCTTACTGATGTTGAAACCTTTAGGATTGTAATTCCTCTAAAGAGTCTCAAAATACCATAACTTCCTGAATATGTCTCAATTTGAATTGCTGTTCAAGCATTTGATCACAGTGTAGAACACCTTGTAATGAGAATTTTTTCTAGAACTTTGGTGTAAGAAAAGATATTGTTTGATGTTCTGATCAATTATCCAATAATGATTATAAACAATATCAAATGATTCTTTCATATTTCTGGATATCGGGTTACCTGAACATATAAGACCAAAAACCAGTGCATGAAATAGTATAGTATGGTTTTTCCTTTCAAGGCTCAATTGCTCATACTTAGTAGAGACCCAATTGTTCTAATACGTGCTATGATGTTTGTCAAGGTAACTTGTTTTGCTATCATTGCACATCCTTGACTTCTTAGAGCCATCCTATGATTTCAGGTAGTCAGCTCAATCAGTCTCCTGCCAGTGACAAAAATATTATTAAGGTAGCCTTGTTCTTGATTTGTACTTTCCAGTTGCCTTATCATTTATGCCTGGATTCTTTTATGCTGATAAGTTTGTGTCAGAAAACATATTTTCTACTCGTACACATTCCAAGAATCTGCATCATAAATTGAATATCTAGCATCACATATTAATCGACTTTCTATTTGTTAGTTCTATCATGAATTCAAGTTTCTGAACTTTTACGAAAGAGTTTTAATTAGGTGATTTTGAAATCTAACTTCAGACCAAAGCTTTCAATGCGGTCATGGCTACTTTTACAAGAAACTGCATGTACTGTCTTCTTGTTTAGGAATGGTATGAAATTTGATGGTTGGCTTCTGAAGATGAAATGAACTAACTAAATTTTAACATCATTGAGGGTACCAGTAGACTCTACAAGGAAGCGTTAAAAAAATAATAATATTGTGACGAGTTCTTTCGTCTAATTGTTATAGATTATGTGACAGAAAATCTATAATTGTTTCTTACAAGATGCCACTTTTATTGCACTCCATGCATGAAATGAAATTGTGAGTTATTAATTTTTTAGGCAAGGAGACAAAACACATCTAACAGTCAATATTTCCATGAAGGCCACAGGTGGTGGGGCATTTAAATTTGCAGATTTACTTAAGGAAAAGCTTGGAATTATTCTGGACAAGGAAGACGAGATGGATTGTCTTGTTACTGGAGCAAATTTTCTGCTTAAGGTGGGTGTTTTTATAGTATAAAGATATTGCTTGGTATTCTTCTAATGCTTCTTAGATGTCATCAAGACCATAAGTATAGCAGTATTATCATTTAAGTACGCCTCATTTCCTCCATTGTTCTATCACCAATTTTGGATAAACCTGAAAAATATTGTATTGATGTCGTATTCCTTTTTGCTTTCTGTGCTGGTCATTCCTTCCAGCAATGAAGTTAAAAAAAATTCCCATGTTGTATTGGTGCAAAAAATATTCGACTTTTGAAGACACATTGTGTACCTTATGAAGATGAAGATTTTTTGGTCCACAGGAAAATGTCCTCATTGAATGTAGAGTTTCATGAGGTTTGTCGCTTTTGATAACGTCTCAGCATCAGTGCTACTTTCAGCAGTTACTATATTTTATGAGTTATGATCTGTGGAGACCTTTAGTTTAAAATGTTGTATGTATTGTATGGTCAAAACTCATAATGAACATTTGTTGATGCATCTATCCTTTTTCCTGTAATTCTGTGACCACAGAGGCTATAATATTTTATTATCTTCTCTAGTTTTAGTAAACACCTTAAAGAATTTCAGGATAATCCTTAAGCTAGTTTATACAGGAGAAAATTTTCTTTACAACTTCTTTACCCACATGTTAATGTTGTTGGATGTGTGGAGCCTAATATACTGTACTCTATTCTCCTCGGTCGTGGTTCAATCTTTATAGTAAGGTTGAAGGGGTTCCGGGTGCAGGATCCCATAAGGCGAATTTATTTTTTTTTTAGTAAAATGGGGTATAAGAAATTCGCACATGTATTGGACGTCTAATATTTTCTTCCTATATAAAGGTTATTAGGGCGAGCATCCATTCTGTGTATCATAGTAGAAAGAAAATAAAGAGAGACATGAGTCCAAAACTTATTGTAATTCTCTTCTTCAATATAGTGCAACTCAATAGCCACACTTGGTGCAGTAGATTGCACATTGAGGGTTAACTCTGATGCTCGGACTCTTAGAAATAGTTGGAGTACCCGTGTCGGACACGATACGACATGAGTATGGGTATGAGATATGTGTCGGATCCTCCAAGTTTCAACCGGACACTTCGTCGTTTTTACTTCTTCTTCCTTCTTTTTCTTCTTTTTTTTTTCCTTTTCTTTCCCTTTTCTTATTTCCCATTTTTGCTCTCTATAAACCTAGCATCGTCGCCGAGAGGGGGGAGAAAGACGGCGACGCTAAAGTTTCCCTTATTTTCTTCTTTCTTCTTTCTTTTCGTTTTCTTCTTTTTTTTCTTTTTTTCTCTCTCTATATCGATGGTTTAGGGTTTTGTTTGTATAAAATGAAAATGAGTTCCATATAGTGCTACTTAGTACTCCAATAAGTTCAAATTACAAGCAAGTTCCTTATTTTCTATTTTATATAACATTTAGTAATTCTCATTATTGAAAACTAAATCCCAAAATTCTATTTTATTCGTCTTAACCCCATATTAAATACTCATTTCCTTTATTGTGAATAATTAATTTAGGTATATTCAAAATGACATCCTGAATTAGTAAAAAAATTGAAGTTTGAAAGATGTACCCACGCACCCGTGTTCGAAATTTGGACTCTTTTTAATCATGTCCCTGTATCCTACATTTTAAAAAATAAAAGATCCGACACTTAAATACTTACCCGTACCCGAGGCATCATAAGGGTAAAGTATGTTATATCACGTGTCAGTTTTGCTTTTCTTATTTTCGTAGTACTAATTGCTCTTGGTAATAGAGATTATTCATTAATCCGTAACTCAGATTTGCTTCTAGCATAATACTGCAT
>CAIGRK010285329.1:0-11049 GCA_903798315.1 Fraxinus greggii | reverse complement strand
ATCCAAAATCCACTCCTCGTTAGGTTTGGATTCCACGTCAGAAATCGTCAAAACATCTCCATCACTCAACTAATTTTCGGCTATGTTGGTCTCGTCTGAAATACTTGATTGTTTCCCATAATTTGCAGTCAAATTAATTTTGTTCTGCAATTTGTTGTAATCTCTCTTAATATGTCATTTCTTCTTACAATAATAACAAACCTGATTACTGAAATTTGACATCGACTTACCTCTTCTCCGATCACCATGAACAACAAGGCATTCTCCATTTGTGACCTCGGTTCTAACCAGATGCTTCATATTCTCTTTTGAAAACAAGGCATCATATGCATATTCAATGGTAAAAGTATGACGACTATACAAGATCATGTCTCTAGACGAAGTAAACGAAACGGGTAGCAAACACAAAATGATTAGGGCCAAATCTTTTTCATCATACTTTACATCTAAAGTCTCCAAATCAGCGACGATCTCCTTGAACATAGCTAGATGATCTTCCAAAGATCCGCCTTCAACCATGCGATGAGAATACAACATTTGCTTCAGATACAATTTGCTTGTCAAACTTTTAATCATTCACAATTGCTCCAACTTCAATCACAACGCAGTTATCGTTTTCTCCTTCAAAACGTCCTAAAGAATATTGTTAGAGAGATGAAGATGAATATGTGAAAGTGTCTTCCGATCCTTCCATTGTTTCTCCTCCATCGTTCAAGTTGTAGGCATTTTGTCAAAACTCAACAACGCATCATTTAAATTCATCTGCACGAGTATAGCTCGTATCTTCACTTGCGATAACGAAAATCTTGTATTGCGATCCAATAGCAAGATTCCATACTTCAATGCTCCCATCAATAACAAATACCTCGAACATATCACAACCAATAGCTCTGATGCCACTTGTTGAGAAATAAAACGAGTTGAGATAATATATATGATAAAATATGAAGTATATCATCACAAGCAAATAACAAGATAAAAGATAAAGAATTAATTGCCGGAGGAATGAAATATTTTATTCACAAAACTTGTGAAAATAGTATAGTATTTATAATGGTGGATGCGAAACCCTAAAAATACCACAAAAATGGAAATAAGATCAAAAATCACATGGAAAAAAGGAAACAATATTTTTCCAATAAAAACACGTGCAAAGAAGAAAAAAATATTTTCTCAAAAAATCCAACCTAATTTGGATCAAAAAAATCCAACACTAGCAAATGCCACCATCGGTCGTTAACACCACTCCTCTTCAACCTCGATGTTTCACATTTCACCATCGTATGATCCTTGCATGTGCGTCTTTTAAGCGGGTTACTTCCCTCTGTAGTCATTATACTTTTGACATAATTATCTATTGGATCATCGTACTTCAATTCTTGTCAATTAAGTCATTATATTTTACTTTGGTATCACATAAGGTTACTATGTCCCATTGATTAACGGCAGTTGATGACGTGACCATAAAATACGAAGGGCCATCCTACTGACTACCAACTCAATAATTTATGTTCAACGAGTTGTTTGTGTTTTTATTTTTGAAAGCATATTTGTTTGATTTATGACATGACCATATATTATTGAGTTGGCAAAGTATTAACGGTCACATAGGATTGCCCTTCGTATTTCAGGGGCATGTCATCAACCATCATTAATAAATGGGACGGAGTGACCTTATATGAAATCAAATGAAAAGTGCAATGACTCAATTGATACGAATTGAAGTACAAACACCCAAGTGACATTTTGAGTCAAAGTACAGTGATTGAGAATGAAATTCACTCTCAAGTAAGTGTTAAATTTTGCTTTTCACTTCAAGTTGATGATTAAAAATTTGAAGCTAGCTACATTTTTATTAGGAATTGAGATCTATTGTCCCCATTCATTGGCTCATGACTGTCTTTGTCACTAATTTTTTCATATTTAAGTACATAACTTCTTGTTAGCAAATGAGTAGATACTAACTCAATAACTGCAAAGGACGGATTCAAGGGTTCCCCAATAACCCCGCCTAAAAAATTTTATTAACAAAAAATGTTTTGTGGAATTTTGTTGTTTTTATATTTATATTTGTCGGGTCCAAATAATTTTAGACCCCCTCTTAATCGACCTCTGGTAACTACTATAAGTGACATCATATTTAAAATGACACCTTTCCATTTATTAGGAAAATGTGATATGTTGGTGTATTAAAAATTAATAAACGAGTGCCTGAACGAGTACAAGAAAACCATAGCTAGATAACTTCCTTTGAGTTGCCCGTAATCAAGGAAACTATAAATCTCAACTCTTCTCATTAGTATCCCTTAATAAAAACAAAGATAAATATCTTTAAAAACTCCTGCTGCAACTCTTAAAATTGAATATTTATTTGCTACAGTTTGATAGCAATGATCGATGCAAATTTCAGAATTATTAGTTGGAGATTGATTGTAGAGCAGGAAATTTGCTACTTCTTCTACAGTTCTTTTCCAGTTTGCAACAAGAAAGATTGAATCCCAGCCGTTGCATGGTGATCTAAGAGCTGAAAGACTTTCGCGAGTCACTGCGTCAGCTTTTGCTTGTTCGTCCTTGCACCGTAAAACACGGTTTACTTTTATTCCTAGCCGTTCTCATAATTAAGGTCCTTGTTTTATTAATTTTTCAAAAGAACAAAAGCAATTTAACAAAATGAGGAAAAGATAACTTCACATCTGAATTTACCAAACCACCTATCACAGACCAATCAATTGGCAAATAATGAGGTTTTTTTTAGTAACAACTTATAAACCCAACCCGGCGCTTAACTAAGAAAGCTAAACGGTGGAGGCCGGAAAGAAGATGTTTAATCCCAATTATAATTGAAGTTTTGAAGTACTTTGAATTGTTACTAAATTCCGAGTTAATATTGAACTTATCGAAATGTTTATCACATTCGTCACTTTGTCCCTTGCTTTTTTAAAATTTAACGAACTTGATGAACTTATTAAAATACTATGTCATCCGTCATTCCTTCTAAAAAACAAAGTGGGAAATGAGATAGTATTTTGATAAGTTTAATGACATATTAGAGATTTTAAAGTTCGAAGGCAACTGAAAAATACTTAAAATTCAATAGTGACTCAAAGAACTTTTAAAGTTCAATATTTAACCGTGGACATGATGAGGGCAAGGGAAGTAATTTTTAATTCTAAGTCATTTCAACTCGAGGTTTGAATTTGTTCACGTTCAAAGTTTAGTTTTCACTCCTTTATTTATTTTTGTATGGTTGAATTAAAAATAAATAAATAAAAGTTCTATGAGATCAAAATTTATATCAGCCAAATATAATTGGCATCTCTCTTTTGAAAATTAGATAATTGAGAGAAACATTGTTAATTTCTAATTTTAGTCCATCCAAGTTTTACACGCTTATTATTTAGAAAAATAATTAAATGTCAGAGCTAATGAAATTTCTTGAGTGTATTCCACTCTAATTCTTTATGTAATCATTTTAAGTTTGACCTAATTTTGCATTTGAGTATTGCTTATAAAGATTATGGAGGCTCTATTTTGAGGTCAACTCCCTTCGATGGTAACAAGTGATTTTGTATATATATGTTACTGAGCCACAATAATGTTTAGATTAGTGCATTTTTATCTTGAATAAATTGGTGCGTAAATTATATTTTATTAATTAAAAATATGTGCATATAAATATGATAAAATCCTAACTTATTAGTGCAAAATATCGAACAGAGTTTCGACTTATTGAAACTAAGATATGCGGATGAAATTATGCACAAATTGTTATTTACTTAAACGAAGAAATTCACAAATTATAAGGAGATGAATTAAGTTAGATATACGATTGCAAATCTCCTTAACACATAGTTCGCCCCTGCTCTAGTTCTAGCATGATCAAATGAACATGTATCTCCCAAAATACAATATTTTTTTTAAACAAAAATAGCACAATATTAATTTTATCACACAAATCAAAGCTTTAATGTATTCTTTTAGACAGATGATATCGAATATTAAATATCGGACACTAACACTCTAAAATAACTTGAGAGGTTTTTTGATAAAATTCGGAGAAAGAAGGAATTAAAAATCTATTTAAGAAATAATTTTGGGTGAAGAAAATGGAATGAACGGATTCAATTCATAGATTCAATGTGTCTTTTTTGAATAGGTGCACTTTTGACATAAATTAACTTGGGTCATTTCGTCATGATCTAATGGTCTAGATCGTACCATATCAAAATATCATGATTTTTAGTCACGCGCCTTTTTAAATAGTCACACACAATTCAAAAAATTATGACTCTTCAATTTGCACCATTGCATTTTAGAATTTCATGATGAGTCATCCCACCAATTGGAAACTTTTTCGATTCACACCTACTAAAAAATTAAATGGTATATATTTAAATCATTAAATTCCAACAATCTCACGACATGAATGGAAGAAGTTGACTCAGAACAAGAAAGACGGAGAATAGTAATATCATAAAGATAGGGCGTCGGGATAGTTTGCTTTTACTTTGAACATTCCTTAATAAGAATATATCGAACTTACTTGGTTAATCAATAAGTGCAATATTTTGAATTGTCGGTCATTATTGCAAGCTTAGATAATATATCAAATACATTATCTCTCATATTAAAAGTTTATTCTATTGTGTTCATTATTTTTGCGCTGAATAAATTTTGCAAGTGAAAAGAAAATTCGCCAAAGTAAAATTCTCACTGAACCAGGCATGATGTTCTATAAAAAATATCATACAATACTCCATTTGTACTTTTTACAAGATATAGTCATCATTAAAAACAAAATTCATCCATGGCAATCTTTTGTAGGAAACACTTATGTGAAAATATGATTGATAGTCTTAGTCTCGGAACAAAACTGGTAGTGAGAAGCCAACGGCATCCAATCCTCCCTGAATAACCACAACTAGTTGGAATGAACCCCTATCATAGTCTCCAGGAGAAAAATAAGATAGGGACGGGCAAAATGGAGCTCCATAGTAACAGGCACGAATCCTAATACTGGCCTCCCGAATGTTCGAGTTGCCATGCCGACTTGGTAACGAAACTACTATCCGATGTATTTCGCCAAAAAAATCGATCAGGGGCATCTGCACATAAAGGTATAGCCCATATCTGCTCCGCCATAAGAGGAGGGAGAACCTGTAATAAATGTCCAATATCCCACCCAGTATCGTCATAGAAATCTTGCGCCATCGCAGATATGTGCTGTCTGTGTGGGAATGGGGATGTCAATGTGGTCTCACCCATCCAGCAATCATGCCAAAAGAAAATCTGACCAGCTCCAAAGTGCCACGCAAAGTATACCTCTTTTCTGGGTCCAACTAATTTCTGCCTTTTTCAGATAGAAGAAGCTGAGTAAGGAACTGCTGCGTATAAAGGATGTGTCCCCATACAATATGTTCCCCGTAAGAATTGGGCCCAAAGAGATCTCTGAGAACAGAATAACCACCGAAGCTTCATCGAGAATGTGTCCACCACATCCTGTAATCACCTAAAGCCTAAACCACCCTCATCAATAGGAAGACAAATCTCCTTCTACCTCTGCCAATGTAAACGTCGTGCCTACTCTTTGGAATCCAACAAGAATCGAGTAAAGATACTCTCACGTTTCTTCAAGATAGCCTTAGGGGGCTACATGATCTAAAAAAAGTGTAATGGCATGGAGAAAAGCACTGACCTCAGCAAAGTAATAAAGCCCCCATATGATAAAAGTCGTACAGCCAAACCTGAGATCCAGCCCCTGACCTTCTGGATAATGTCATCATAAATGAAGCTCCACTTGGTCCCTTTTAAATAAGAGAACACCCAGATAAGTGAAAGGCTGTTGCTGATGTCGAAAACCAGTCGAAATCTCCAATCGTCTGATCTGAATAATAGATGTATGTCTAGGTAGTCTGAATCGCTTTTACCCTTTTTACTAACTAACCAGAAACCCCTTCATAATACTCTAAACAACCAAGTATCCTCATGATAGACTGTTTCTGACCGTTGGCGAATATGATCGTATCACTGGTAAATGAAAGGTGTGAGACTATAGTACTACCTCCATTTCGATAACACATACGGGATACTCCTGAAACCTCTGAGTAAGCATGCGTGAGAAGTAATCTGCAGTTATGATAAAGAAGGATGACTTGATAGGATCTCACTGTCTGAGCCCTCATGAGAAGGGAAAAAATCCACATGGGCGGCCATTTAGGAGTATAGAAAAATGACACTTTGAGATGCACCACCTGATCCTATCGATCTAGATCTGATCAAATCCAAAAGCCTCTAATATAGAATAAATGAAGCTCCAATCCATGCTATCATATGCTTTAGCCATGTCTAGCTTCAGCATAGTGTTACCCCCTTGCACTCTGTCATTCAAAGTATGGAGAAACTCCTAATACTGGCATCTCGAATGTTCGAGTTGCCATGCCGACTTGGTAACGAAACTACCATCCGATGTATTTAGCCAAAAAAATTGATCAAGGGCATCTGCACATAAAGGTGTAGTCCATATCTAATCCGCCATAACAGGAGGGAGAATCTGTAATAAATGTACAATATCCCACCCAGTATCGTCATAGAAATCTTGCGCCCTCGCAGATATGTGATGTCTATGTGGGAATAGGGATGCCAATGCAGTCTCACCCATCCAGCAATCATGCCAAAAGGAAATCTGATCAACTCTAAAGTGCCACGCAAGTGTACCTCTGTTCTGGGTCCAACTAATTTCAGCCTTTTTCAGATAGGAGAAGCTGAGTAGGGAACTGCTGCGTATAAAAGATGTGTCCCCATACAATATTTACCCCGTAAGAATTGGGCCTAAAGAGATCTCTGAGAACAGAATAACCCCCGGAGCTTCATCGAGAATGTGTCCACCACATCCTGTAATCTCCTAAAGCCTAGACCACCCTCATCGATATGAAGACAAATCTCCTTCTAGCTCTGCCAATGTAAACGTCGTGCCTATTCTTTGGAATCCAACAGGAATCGAGGAAAGATGCTCTCAAGTTTCTTCAGGATAGCCTTAGGGGACTACATCATCTAAAAAAAGTGTAATGGCATGGAGAAAAGCACTGATCTCGGTAAAGTAATACGGCCCCATATGATAAAAGTAGTGTAGCCCAACCTGAGATCCTACCATTGACCTTCTGGATAATGTCATCATAAATGAAGCTCCTCTTGGTCCCTTTAAATAAGGGAACTCCCAAATAAGTGAAAGGCCGTTGCTGATGTCGAAAACCAGTCGAAATCTCCAATCGTCTGATCTGACTAATAGATGTATATCTGGGTAGTATGAGTCCGCTCTTTTTCCTATTTACTAACTGACCAGAAACCCCTTCATAATACTCCAGACAACCAAGTATCCTCATGATAGACTGTTTCTGACCGTTGGCGAATATGATCATATCACCAATAAATGAAGGGTGTGAGACTATAGTACTACCTCCATGTCGATAACACATACGAGATACTCCTGAAATCTCTGAGTGAGCAGGCGTAAGAAGTAATTTGCAGCTATGATAAACAAGGATGGCGTGATAGGATCTCACTGTCTGAACCCTCATGAGAAGGGAAAAAATCCGCATGGGCGGTCATTTAGGTGTACAGAAAAACGACACTTCGAGATGCACCACCTGATCCTATCGATCTAGATCTGATCAAATCCAAAAGCCTCTAATATAGAATAAATGAAGCCCCAATTCATGCGATCATATGCTTTGGCCATGTCTAGCTTCAGCATAGTGTTACCCCTTGCACTCTGTCATTCAAAGTATGGAGAAACTCCTGAACCAATAAAACATTGTCCCCAATGGAATTCTACGAGTTGAGAGGGAGAGCTTTCATCGAATGTATTCCAATCTATATATCATCCCATGAAGACACAAAATATGGCAAACCTAAAGAAAGGGTATTATTATCTTTCCCTTCATTCTTCTAAAACATGTTCAAACTTTTAATTACTCTTAATAAGGTGTATAACCGTGTTCTTTGTTTGCGGCCATTGGGGGCTCCAACCAAATGATCACAACTCTTCTGTCGTTATGCCTCGATATTTTGGTGAATATAGTAAGTGTTGATTCTTTACTTTTTTGTTTTTAAGTTTGACGTCTTCTTACTTTGCTATGTTTGTATAGGTAAACAATCAGGCCCTCGTCGAGCTCTTAGCTATTTTCTGCCTTGGTTGTATATATTCTTAACTTAAGTTGTAATGCTTGTGAAGCTAAGAGGCTGCTCCAAATTTCCAACTCGAACTTAATATAATCTTACTCGGAAATTAGAATATAAAATGCGCAAAAATATGTTTTAAGATTGTTAGATAAATTGGTGCACAAATTCTATTATATTAATTAAAAGCATGTGCATGCAAATACAATAAAATCTTAACTTAGTAGTGCAAAATATCGGACTGAGTTTCGACTTACCAATATCAAGATATGCTTATGAAAATATACACAAATTGCTAGTAGTGATGGAAACTTGGTGGATTGGGATCGAGGTAGTATTTTTCATCCCCCTTCACGTTCTGGTTTTCTTCTTTGACCGACCCCTATCCTCGCTTAAGACGGGTGGGGGGAGGGCCCTTTGCCTTGTTTATCGTCCTCATTTATTTATTTTGCTTCTATTTTTTCTTGCATTTAGTTGGTGAAAATCACTACTTTTTTTCCAATTTGTATAATAGTCCATCTTCCCTTTAGATATGATGATGACTCTTTTCTTTTGGTCTAATCAGAAACTTATATCTTGAAATGGATTTTAAAAGGGACTGAGACAATGTTTCTCATACCCGTCTCGTCATGTCCCTTCCCTGAGGTAAAATTCAACCACCACTCTGGGTACTTGATTATGCGAAGAATTACTGTCTCGTTCGAGGCTAGGCTTCACGTGTATCTGATTTAACAAATTTTTTTATCATCCCTAATTATGACTTATTAAAACATAGAAGATGCATAAATCAAAAGAAGGTGAAATGAAGCGAGGTATGCTATTGTAAATCTCTTTAAGACAAACTTTGCCCTTATACTGGTGTTAATATGATCAATTAGACGTCTGCCTTCCAAGATATAACGTTTCTTTCGAAATTAATATAGTTCAATATTAATATTGTCGGACGGAGCAAAGCTTGATTGTGCTCTTCTAGTGGCCTAGATCATACCTTATCAAAAGTTCATGACTTTTCATTGTGGAACTTTTAAATAGTCACACCCAATTAAAAAATGACTCTTCAATATGAACCATTGGAGTTTTAAAAGTCGCGACTGATCATTCCACGATTTGGAGACATTTTCAATTCACATGTACTAAAAATATTAAATCGTATCTATTTAAACCATTAAATTTCAACAACTTATACCAAAGGAGTATATAGGAGAAAACCCATTAAATTTTGTGCACGCGGAAGTTTCAATTGGCAATTCTGTGTGAAAGCTATTTAGGGTTGATCACCCAACTTTCAAATAGTCCTAACCTTAAAGTGTAAGATGTTTGTTCTCAACTTATTTTAATCTATGTTCATAGTGATTGAAAATGTCAATGTAGATGATAGGTAATTTGATGATTTTGTCTACTAGTTTTAAAACACGAAAGATTTTAATATCTACATTGACAGTTTTCATCACGTAGCGACTCAAATTTATATATTTAAAAAATTTGATGATCCAGGACTTTACTTTTGAATATTGAAACACAATAATTGAAAGTCAGAAAACTAAACCCAAATTTTCCAGTATAAATTGTTGAAAAATTATAGATTATTTAAATGTAATAAAATTTTAGTTACTAAAACTTCAGCTATTACTATCAATTCATACATGTATATGTAGATGCCTATACGTAGGGTGTTAAATGGGACAAACCGCTTAGCTTACCTATTGACAGGATCTACTCAGATAGCCCTACGAGACAACTTGGCTTGCCTGTGGAGTGAGCCAAGCAAAAGCCGATTTGCCTCAAGAAAGTTGGGTTTGGCTCGGCTCCGCTCGTCCCTTGATGGGGCGAGTCGAACCAACTAGCGAGCTACTTGCGATGCGCCAATTTCTTTTTATTAATTTAGTTTTAATAAGTTGAAAATTTCACATTCATTTTTCGAAGTATAATGAAGACAACTTTGTAAGAAAAATATAGAAGTTAGAAATTATATATTTGCAAAAACACTCCTTTTGAGTTTTGGATCGACTAAAATACATATGTGAAGTTAAAATGTACATGAATTAATTTGCATGTTTTTAAATAAATAAATAAAATAAAACAATAATAACGATTAAAAAACAAAAAATAACTACAATTCTATCTTAGCAATCTACAATTGCACATATGAAAGATGTGTCGATAATTCACCTTCGTCTTTTTGAAGCCATTGGCGAATACAAATATGTAATTCTATTCGGGTTGTAATAATGCATAGGTTGTAATAATGCATAGGTCACGCGATATATCTTGATCTAACATATTGTTTCACCTGATAGGCCTTATGTTTGTAAATATTAATGAAGTCATGGGTGATGTGAACGATCTTAGGCTATACTAGACAATACTAAATATTTATACCGTAGATTATTAATGTATATTGAAAAAGTGAGCCCATACTAATGCTTCGTTCATTTTAATGATCAAATCATATTGATTTCATACATTTCAAACTTAGTAAAAATTAAACATATGTGGTTCGCACCAAAATACATATTACACAATTTTATAATTTTTTGTCTTAACGATGATATATTTGTATCGAACTTAAAATTTAAATTATTTTGAAATAAGTGAAGCAATGTTTAGCCCCACATAATTTGAGACGGGGATCAAACACCGCACAAGGGAAAAAATAGTTGGTACTTGATAAAAAAACCGTTTTAAATATGTTTTTCCTTGCAAGATAATGAAAAATCCTCACCCCTACCGCTTTGGGGACTATTTCGGCTACCGTTCCGGTCACAACTCATCTCCGGCGACTATTCCGATGACCATTGTGCCGTCACTTTGTTTCGGCAACTGCTCCGATTTCGACAAGTGTTCCAATTCTGGCGAAAATTTTTAGGTCACAAT
>CAIGRK010285251.1:0-12325 GCA_903798315.1 Fraxinus greggii | reverse complement strand
CATGGTGGAAGTAATAATTCCAGTGCAATGTTGTACTTTGTATTGAACCGAAGTAGGGTAAAAGAAACGAAGAAATAGGCCCAGTTCACACACAGCCACACGGAACCAGGTCAGCTTTCCCAATCTACGACACGTGCCCGTAGCTTACAAGGCAATCTCTTTTCCTGTGTAGCTTTGTACTCCCCCTTTCACACTTTTACTCCCAACTTCGAATTCCTACCCTCAGCATATTCCAGTACCCGAACATGATAATTTATGGTTCTGAATATCATAAATAAAGAAAATGGGACAGAAGAGAAGAGAAGAGNCAATGTTGTACTTTGTATTGAACCGAAGTAGGGTAAAAGAAACGAAGAAATAGGCCCAGTTCACACACAGCCACACGGAACCAGGTCAGCTTTCCCAATCTACGACACGTGCCCGTAGCTTACAAGGCAATCTCTTTTCCTGTGTAGCTTTGTACTCCCCCTTTCACACTTTTACTCCCAACTTCGAATTCCTACCCTCAGCATATTCCAGTACCCGAACATGATAATTTATGGTTCTGAATATCATAAATAAAGAAAATGGGACAGAAGAGAAGAGAAGAGAAGAGAAGAGAAGAGAAGAGGAGAATTAAATTTGGATTTAAAGATGTACAGAAAATATGATTGGTATTGTACAAACATCAAAGAAATGACAATTGACAGGTATGAAAAATAGAACTAAAAACTAAAGAGCTTTTGGTTCTTCAATGCTTTCCCTTAAAGGATTGAATTTCTATTTTATTGCAGCAGAAGCTTCTTCTCTACAGACTACAGTTTAGTACTTGCAGATTATATATGCGAACAAGACTAGGAAGAAAGAGAGAACTAGCTATACATTGAAGAATATTGAAAACATGGATTAAGATTTAAACCAGTGGAACGCACCAATACTGATTAATTTACTTCACTCATAAATAAGAATTGTAGCAGTGGAGAAGATAGTTAGCCAGTGTAATAATCTTCATGCGTTTTGAGGTGTAAAGAATTTCTATCTTCTTCATGGCTTTACTTGAAGTTGAACCCACTCATAGCGCCCTTCCAATGGCTCATCTTTCACTATGTCATAGTTATACCTTCATTGATGTACATTTTCATTAGAAATGGGATTATGGTTAACGTGTTCAGTAAGAATCCTTAGGTGCTTGTACATCTGTGCGTGTATGAGAGGAGAGAGAGATTACTTGTCAACAAATTGTGTCTGGAGGTCCTTTTCTGCGGCTGCGAAGAATTCTTCAAGCTCCGCTTCAGATGGCATCTTCTCCGCCTCTGGGCGGCGGCGGGAACTCACCTCGTGTGGCCTCGTCGTTGATTCCAGCTCGCCTGACTCGGACTGTAACTCGGAGGATGGAGTCTTCTCTTTACTGAAACTAGAAAATTGTACTTTGTTTTGTGAAGAAGGAAAAGTATTCATATTCAGAAGTAAAAGTGAGAGAGAGAGAGAGAGAGCGAGCGAGAGAAAAGTTGTGCGAGAAATTTTAAACGGAGGAAATTAAATAAAACAGCCGTTGAGGTGAATTCATCTGGAGATTTTAAATTTTGAATTGAAGAGAAGAATCACATTTAATATTTACCTCTGGTTGCAATCCACCAAATCACCAGTTGATGTTGCAACCTCCTCAGCGCTCGCTTCATTCTCATCCTGTATTGGAAAACAAATTCAAAATTCAAACCTTCTCAAAATAACAATTAAAGCAGCCGAGACAAAAATTCAATCCATTTTCTGTAACTTCCATGGAAAATTAAATATAGAGGCGCTCTAAGATCGGATTAAATTCTTTCAGAATACCTCCAGATCTAGGGATTTGAAACTCTCTTTATCCGCCTCACTCAATCCACTACTCGAGCAGCAAGGTGCTAAAACATGATTGGACCTAATGCTTGCCCATAATAGATTTTCAGAAGTCGCCGGCGAAGCCGAATTATCCGGTACGGTGGCAACACGCATAGATTTTAGCTCAACTTCGGGCCTCGATACCTCCAATTCTCCTCCGCAAACTTTTCTCTTTCTCTCCGTCGACTCCACAGCCGCAGCCTTTGCCGCCGCTAGGGTAGTTCTAGCTCTGGTCATCCTAAAGCCTTCCTCCGGCACCTCCACAAACGCGGTTTCTCCAATCCCCTTACACCTCCTCATATACCTTCTAAAATCAAATTTCTCGAAACTGAAATTCTATATTATTCAATTTCCTCTCTACTACATGCTCAGATTTTGCAATGAAAAACCTGTGAGAATTCTCTTTATTCTGTATGTACAGATATCCAAATTGTGTGTGCGAGTGAAGGTTCTAGGAATTATCTGCTGTTGCTGCACTTTTTCTGTTACAAAGTTTTGGAGAGAGAGGGAGAATGAGAGTAGCGAGTGGGTGATGATGATGACGAAGATGCTAATGGGCAGACTTCTTATTGGGCGTGGTCCAATAACGGGATTCCTGACGACTCCGTTACACAGATCTACCTTGAATTTTTTCCCGTTAAGGTACAGTATAACATTTGGCGTAAAAACTGAGAGCTTGACACGTGTATTTTGCGTTGCTTGTTACCGGCTTATTGGCAGTATGATTCGAAGGTGGTTAGATAAATAGCGGTGGATTCACTTTTTCTGTTCAATCTTCCTAATGATCATAGCCATTGGTAACAAAATAATGTTCTAAATATTAGTGAATTTTCTTCTTTTCTTTTTCGGACCATGCTAGAATAACATAATTTTTTACCAAATGGTTTATCAAATGGGCAAATGGCGACCCCTTATTGAAGGCGCCTATTACAGTGGATTTTCTTCTTTTCTTTTTCTGACCATGCTAGAATAACATAATTTTTTACCAAATGGACAAATGGCGGTAAAAAATTATGTACAAGTATCTTATTCCTTCTTTTTCATAAGAGATTTTTATCAACATTTTACATCATTTACATTTATTGATGAGATATTTGATATGAACCTTAATATTTTACGTAAAATTAAGAAAGAAACTTTACGGATTATATCGGGATCGTGCTATATGTATATAAAGGTTTACATAAGGAATTACATAATATCACATGAAACTCTATTAATATTTGTCAGTTTAAAATACAGTCAATTTTTTCATTTAATTTTTTTCCCTTCATATTATTTTATCTAATCTCCTATATACTATTCACTCCGTCTCATAAAGATAGTTCTATTTCTTTTACGACACAGATTAAGAAAATTTAGTTAATGTAGTTGAAACAATAAATTTTATTATCATTTTTTCTAATATACCCCTACATTAATTTAATAAACATTTAAGGTAGTTAAATTATGCATGCAATATTCAAGGTAATTAAACAATTTTTTTGATTTTAAATTTATTGTTTCAACTACAATTGAGTAATGAAGTAATTTATATTTGTGATAATAAAGCACGTTAAATAGAGGTATATTAGAAAACTAATATCTCAACTACACTATCAAATAAAAAAATATGACTATAATTTGGAACAGACGAAAAAGGAAAACAAGATTGTATTTATAGGACGGAGGAAATATTTTTATATATAAATAGCATTATCCTTATGTCAATCAAAACAAATATCTACCTCACCAGCATTTTAGATCCCATCATATTTCCAAATCAATATAGTTGTGACATCTATTTTTTTCCATGTTTGAAAACTTTTTAGGTATAGGCATATAGGCATGTGATCTTGCTATTGGTTACCTAATTACCACGGAAATGATGTTTACAATCGCGCTAGTTTACGTAACTAATTATTATACTTGCATTCCTTTCTTTTCCATCTATAAAATTAATAAAAATAAAAAAGAAATTCAGCCCTAATTTGGGCCCCAATCTTACGTAATAGTGATTTTTTTTAAGAACGTGTAGATCTGTAAATTATTTTATTGATAGAATATGGATAAAAATGAGTTTGTTGATAACGGGGCTCAAACAAAATTTTATTATTGAAAATTATTGCCACGACAAGTTTATGTTATTTATACAAAATAAATAAACATGATTGTGGAAGCGGATTGGTTGTCTAGTGCATTGGAGATCATGCGGATATAGGAAGAGTTTTATGAGGAAACTGTTTTATGTTGGTTTTTTCTAAAAGTTATTTTAATCAGATAAAGTACTTTGAAAACATTATTCAAACATGTTCAAAAATAATTTCTTAATTTTAGATACAATTTTAAACTTTTCGAAAGTCTTGTCAAATGGGGGTACAAAGACCTTGTTTGGCATATAACTAGTTTTAAGCATAAGAAGTGTGTTCTATTCCCCTTTGAAATATTGTCATGCTGGCCTTGATGTACACTTTAATGGTACATTTTGGAATTTAAGGGATTTGCATTTGCATTGGATATTTTGCCAAACTTTATTCAAAATTTTCTCTTTTTACGTTAACGTGCATGGAAAAAGATAACAGAAGAAAGAACCAATAAAGTAAAACTAAAGCCAGCCTTTTTCTTTTGATTTCTTTGCCTCTTTTTCAACTTGCTTTCTCTCAAAATTCTTCCTAGTTCCCTCCAAAACAAGATTTAAATTAACCAGAAACATTTTTATTTTCAATTGGGTTGACCACGCTTCTAAATCTTGTTCTCCTATTTTGTCCATCTTTTTCTACTTTCTAGGAATACTTTGTTCTTTTTCTCTGTGGGAATGGGCTAGCAACTTTGTGAGTAATGTTATATAATTTTGATTGTTGTAACAAATCCTATTTTATTTATTCTTTTTTAAAACATTTTAACTATGACATGTAAGGAATATTTGTATGATAAATTACAGCAGATTGATAGTTTCGGCCCGAGCCCAACTAGCTCGAATGATTTGACAGAAAACTCTTTTGACGGTTTGAGTTGGCGGTGGCGGCGACAGTGGTGGTGGAAGAGGAGGAGGAGAAGAAAGGGTTTGAGGTAGGGGGTGGATTTGGGTGTGAGGCTTTGGAGGAGAAGATGATTTTTGAAATTATATTTCCCTTTTTATTTGTTCGTTTTTATATTGTTGAAAATTAAATGATATTACGTAGATATTTGTCTCCCATTATTGTAGAAGAAATGAAGTAATGAATAATATTTTTTGGAGAATGTAATTGATATTTTAAGTGACTTTATTGG
The DNA here is from genome assembly GCA_903798315.1 of Fraxinus greggii. NCBI lineage: Eukaryota > Viridiplantae > Streptophyta > Magnoliopsida > Lamiales > Oleaceae > Fraxinus > Fraxinus greggii. Next base: position 7,219 of record CAIGRK010285251.1, on the reverse strand, counting down.
TTTGCGTGTAGAATATTTTATTGGGTGAATGTGTGGTGGAGAATCTTACTGTAACTAACAATGTTTTGGAATAATGGTTATGTAGACTGATGTTTTTACATTTCTAAATCATGTCATTTGTAGAGGACACGTCTATTTGATACAGGGCGACAATTTGCACGAGAATTAGTTGATCTAGGATGCAAATGTCAAAATTGAAATAATAGGAACGATTATCGCAAAGAAGACGAATAATAAGTACGTTTTGTGCCAACTATCCCAATTTAAATCGAGAATCTTTCTTGAACTTAATAAAAATACTAAAATAAATAAAATTGTAACCACGTATTCTAATGTTCCACGATGATTGAAGAGTTTCAATTTCTCTTGTACGTGTGTGAGTGGAAGATATTCGAGAACTCTATCTCGTATTAGAGTAACAAAGACAGCCACTTTTCTACACACAGAGAGATAGAGATAAGTCAAACTTTAAACAGGTGGTGGATCCAAGAGAAAGGCACAGTAGAAGTAATACGGTAATAGGTCAAAAGAACTGAAAGATTATCTTCATTTCCTATCATTTCATGGCACCAAACAGCAGAAAAAATTTAGAAAAATGTGATCCAAAGATTAAGAAGAGAGAGAGAGAGAGAGAGACAGAACAGTGAAAAGTGAAAAAGTCGGTACCAATAAGGAATCTTAACATTGAGAATTGAAATTAAGGTAAGCTGATCAGACATGTTTTCCATTTCTAATGCTTCATTGGACCATTGGGTTTCAAAAGCATTTTCTTTTTCTTGCAAATAATTATTATTTATTCTTGAAAAACTAACTGGCAAAGAATTTTGTGCTTCCTTACCCATCGCTTTCTTTTTTTCTCAGTGCTCACAAACTATTTGGCTTCGTGGCCAGTCAGATCAGTCTATGTTTGTAGAAAGCCTACCAATTCAAATCTAAATGGGATCTCCTAGTTTATTTCTTTTCATTATCTTAACATTTCAGGACTTGATTAAACTCTTTAATGTTCCCTAAGTATTTGTGTATGCATTGTCTCGACATGCTGAGGTGCTTGAGATATCAAATTGTTAACACAATGCATATGTGGCAAACCAGGAAAAAATGGACCCAATAACAACTTCCGAGCATGAGTGCTTGTGACCACAGTGTCGTAGGCGGTGTGACTATCATGAACGCTTCAATGCTCAAGCCAAACAGTGAATAAAATATTTTAGGTGTGGGAGAGACGCAATAGACGAGAATAAAAAGTGTCGGGTTGAAGAATATTATCAAGAGCAATATGAGATATTTAAAACTGCACTCAAAAGTTTCATTACAAGAATGATATTATATTTGGAAGAAAATAAGTGTGACCTTTTATATCCGTAGGATGCTAACATATAACATCATCTTAACAACTCATTAGTCATGTTCAAAGGTGCAAATCTTAGTTGTCATACGTCTGTGGTCGCCTGAACATAGGCGAAAATTAGCCACCCTATGTTATAAAAGCAACCTTAAACTTGACTGAACATATTTGCTGCAGGTTGTCAAATATATCAAGTTATAAAGTATCTACATACAAAGTATCGTTTGATTGAGGTGACCCCTATAGAAGATTCTCTTCACATGAGATACTAACCACCTTGAAAATATACTGTTGCAGGATGTGGCATCTTGCCTTGAAAGAGCCCCTTCGAATGAGGTGTTATCAATTCGAACGAGGCGCACAAATCACCTCGTCCAATCCCAATCACCTCGAAGGATGTTGTGCTAAAATCTAATAAGTGGATGGTATCGTGACAAATAATAAATAGATTTGAGTCCGAGTATCTCTCTCGCTATGATTAGTCTTTAATTAAATTTCAAATTAACACTAACTTTAATCGAATAGCAAAATCATAAACATCGGTGATTTGCAAATGAAACCTATATCTACTCTAATTATCTAACTTTTTAACTTGTTGGAAAGCGGTTATGGAACTTAATTAATGACAAATGAATCTTTTTTATTTATTTTGAAGTGTAGAACAAGTAGTCTACCACACACAAATTCAAAATAAATCTTATTAAATAATTAATTGTTCATGCTTCTGGACAGTCTTCAAGTTTAGAAGTCCGAATAAATGTATAAAATACACTTATCAGATAACACGTGGGGTGAGGCACATTGAAGTGTAGCATCTTGCTTTGTCTTTTCTTAACTGATTGTTACATGACTTGCCTCATAGGACGAGACGTAACAGTACGTAAATAATCAAACGGAGTGTGCATTTTTGTATTGTCTCATGCATTTCCGCATAAGGTAAATGTAACTATTTGTAGAAGATTAATTGTTTATTTGTAGTACTTCGCACATATCAAGCATGTTATCAAACCGTGCTCATTTATCACTTTCTGCTTCAATTGCATTTTTTATCAATTTACAAAGGATTTATGAAATTATTGACTCGGTACTCGGTTGACAGAATGATATTATAAAGACTTCATTTGACCGCATCTACAAGGCTCCATGATATAGTCAATTTTAATTATGAAATATGCTATGTGTACATAAAAATACACATAGGATTTGACATAACTGTCAAACGGTGGCCCCCTATTGGGGAGGCGCACCAATAGGGGGCCGTCATTTGACAATTATGTGAACCATTATGTGTAGTACTATGTATATCTTTATCTATTCACAATCAGTTGATTCACCTGTCTCTCTAGAACATCGTGTGAATATGGTTCAACAAAATGATAAACAATAGTTGCCCTAACTTGTTCTATGCATATAAATAAAATTTATCGTCATTCAACTCAAACCTAAAGACAACAATGAGGTATGTACTTTAACTTGAAGCTTCCCATATGTTGGCTCAAGTTGAAGGTACAACCCTAACTCTATCCCCTAATTCGATCAAATGAAACAAGCAAACTGAAACAAAATGTTAGGCCTTGGCCATGTGATCACGTGGTTAATGGTCCATGCTCTAGACGAATTAGCCCGCAACAACGTAGAAGAGCGTGTCAGAAGATGTAGAACTCTTAATAGAGAGTGAGCCTAGTTATTAAGGACCATCCGTATATTTCAATTAATTTAACTTCATGGCGGGGTCCAGCCGCGTACAGCCGTAAAGGTCCCCAATATGTACCTGTCTTATCTTTTGTCCAAAATCCTTCACCTTGTAACCTTCATACAATCGAATTAACTTATATATTTTTCATTTTTTTAAAGCCCCAGAATGTGGCAATTTCAATTAGGGGTTCAATTAGGGTGGTAAAAGGATCGAGTAGCCCGTCGAATTAGCTCGTCAAAACTCGATCTATGGACATCTCGAGTTCATTTCGGAACAAGTCTGAGCCCGTGGTTCGTCCGATGAGCCGAGCAAGGCTATGCCAGTCGAGCTCGCGAACGACTCGTGGGCTAAAGTTCGTGAGTCCACGAGTTCGACTCGTTGGCTCGTCAAAAATGTAAACAAAAATGTAAAAAAAAATTAAAAAAAAAACTTGAGCTCGTGGGTTCGACTCAACTCGGCTCATGAGCTCGGCCCTTGAGCATGTGACAAGCCGAGCTCATGGGTAGATGGGCCGAGCCAGTGCCACCACTAATTTCAATAGACGAGGAAATACATGGAAATAATTGATTCGACCATATAAAAGTTAAAATTGTGAAATTAAAGACCAAAAGTCAAAAATACCCTTCATCTTGTGCAAAGCGCAAACGGTGGAGAGGAAAAAGTGAAAAATCTCACACAGTCAGGATCCAGACGACTACGCCACCCTCACAGTCAACCCAACGTAGAACACCACATAACCGGTAACCCAGTTGTCGACGACATTATCTTCAACAAGATTAGTTTTTTTTTTTTTGGTGGATTATGAGATTGATTTTTCATATATAGTAAAGATGAAATTTAACATTTATTTAATTTATTGTTCTTTATTTAGGTAGATGCTTAAGTGTAAACTAGATGTAAATGATTTTTTGGGGTGGAGATCGCCATTTCTGGTCTAAAATAACACTTTTTCGATGAAAAAACGGAGAGGGTGAAAGTTAACAATCGCTAAACCCAACTGTTAACAGTCGCCCTGACAGTTAATTAAACAATCGGCCCAAACTTGATTTTTTTGGGCCAATTTTTATTTTTTCCTTCATTTTTTACTGTTTATTAATTATTTTCTCTTTATGTAATTTAATTTAATTTTTTCAATTTTAAATAATATTTATATTCTTTATTTAATTTATATAATTTCCTTTTGTTTAATGTTTTTTGTTTTTATTATTTTTTGGTAATAGTTTTTAAAAAATTTAATTGTTTTCTTCATATTATAAATATTTTTTTTTCAATTTAAAATCCTTTTTAATTCTTTTCTTTTAATTAAATAATATTTATATTCTTTATTTAATTTTTACAATTTCCTTTGTTTAAATTTTTTTTTGTTTTTATTATTATTATTATGGTCATAGTATTAAAATTTCTTTTTGTTTCTTCTCATTATAATTTAATTTTTTTCAATTTAAAATATTTTTTAATAATCTTGCTTTAATTTTTATTATTTTATTTAATTTATTTTTCCTTTGTTATTTTGGACTTTAATTTTTATTTTATTTCATTTATTATTATTTATTCTTATTTTTTAAAAAATTTCTTAATTATTCTCTGTTCATCATAAATTTTTTTTTTTCAATTTCAAATTCGTTTTCATATTCTTTCTTTAATTTTTTCTGTAATTCTTATTTTTTTTTCCTCTTTTAATTATTAAACCATTTTTTTATTGGCGTCTATGTAAAATGAATCTACTTCTTGCGTATAGTAGTTACAATTCGGTTCGCTTAATTTTTTGAGATTATGTTTTATTCTATTATCTCTTGTAAAATGTTCTAACATTTGAATTTTTGCAAGATAGAGTAACATTTTGATGCTGAGTTGAGACATATGACAGGAAAATGTACTTGGAACAATAGTTTTGACAATTTTACTATTGTAGTGGAGTTGCTCAATGATCAGCACTCAGATATACTACGTCATTCCTTCATGTGGCCCTGTATCAGCTGAGAGAGGTGCAGTACTCCGTGCAGATTATTGATCCATTATTATATCCGCTGTTTAGGTCAGTCGACAGCTATGTCCTCCATTTCGACATTGGGGGCAAGGTCCCTCATTTCTCTTTATTTCAGTTTGCCCTCAGGATTGGATTGAAGATTATGGGAGATGAAGCAGTGGGCGATGGTAGTCAAAGAAGCAATAGGCAGTACGCAACATTTTTCAGGGATAGAGGACGGTGCTTCTATCACAGTTGATTGACACAATTAGGGAGTGCTACCGATATTGGACAGATTGAAGTTGGGATTGGTTGATATCGTTGAGTGCGTGGCGAGATGTCATCACAAAAAAGATTGTTATTGACTTTTTTTCATTTGAAAGTTGTTAATAATGTCGATACGTTCAACAACTATCCGTTGGGGCGGAGATGTTTTCAGGACACCGTACACGTTTTCACGAGATCACATTCGAAACTCAAGGGGCCTTGTATAAGTACAATACTTATGGATTGCCCTGACAGTACATATAATTATTTAACATAATCAACGTTAAAAAATTTTTTATAATAAATTTATATATAATAATTGTATATGTTGTAGACCTAAGCATATGAGACTGTTCTCCACTAGGCACATGATTTGCGAGGAGATGTGAGACACGCTACCCTCGTATGCATCATTTGCGAGTATCTCGAGCAGGCGGTTGTCCATCTGATAGACAGTTATCAGCTCTCATCGACGACTCTCGGGTAAGAATTATACATTTGCGATTTTTATTGTATGTCATTTCAAAATCTCAGCACATGATCATTAATTAGTTGAAATGTCAATATGTCAGCTTGAAGTCCTAAACTGAGTTGATGCAGTCGACGTAGGAGGAGGTTCGAAGTTTTGTGCATAAATTAGATGTTCCGCATACTCAAGACATGATGTTCGATTCCATTATGGACCGAGATTGGGTATGCTGATTGAATATAATTTTTCGATTACTTTTTTTGCATATTTTAATGAAGTTATTTCAATTCAAATAGATAATTCACTTCAGCATTAGAAGTAACCTTTGTAGGTGGAATCAGAATGGATGAATGCTCGTTGAATTGAAATCTCAGTTCTATATCGTTCTAAGAGGGATCGACTTTCAGCTTATTTTGTAAATCATGATACATTTCCGCATATAATGTACTCGGTGTTATGAAAATTGGAATACCACCACGTATATCACTCGTCTATTTCCATACCTATCGATATTTTTCATCCAATTCGAAATCACTAAAGTAACAAAATAGGATTACAATCATATCTTCATAACGAAAAAAATTAATAAGAAAAAAACAGTTGAAAAATCGGTTCAACCACTAGAAAAAAATTTTAATTAAAAAAAACAAAAATAGTCGAACTGACTGTTAACAACTGGGCTAGCCCATTGTTAAGGATGTTTGGCTATTAACAATCCTATTTATACAATGTCATGAATATCGTCTCAAATAATATACATGTAGATGGGTTTTTTCTTGTTTATGCTTAAAAAAATTATATATTTATTAAAAAGGTTATCTACATGTTAATCTTTATCAAAATAAGATTTATCGATTACAAATATATACTAATTTTGCGTAAACGAAATTAAAAATACGTAAATATATTTATTGATTCGAAGTGATAGATATAAAAAAAATATTTTTTTATTCAGCGTTTGATAAATTTTTGAGATTTTGAGGTTGAAGCAGATGAAAAGTTAGAGAGTTTTTATCTGTGTTGAAATAAACAGATAAAAAAATTAGCTGATTTTGAAATTTTAAGTGGCAAGTGTTTATTTTTACTTGTTAAATAAAATGATAGTATTGTCTTTTAAATAAAACAATATTTTGTAATTGTATAATATATTTAAGGATATCTTTGTCTTTTAATTCCCAAAAGACCATTATGAAAATATGTAAGAAAATTCAAAGTGGTTATTAAAGTGTTTAACTAAGCAATTATTCCCCATGTATAGAAATCATTTTCACAGGGACTCACCAGAATACTCACATGAGTGAATCCCGCCATGTATTAAAAAAAATTATGTGCGGAGTATTTTGTGAAAATTACTTCTGTACAAGAAGCATGACTCTTAACTAAGCAAAATTTAGAAGTCCCCTTCCATAAACTGATCAGGTCAAATCTTGGGCCAATAGAAAACAAAGTTTCTTGGGAACAATACATAAATCCTAT
>CAIGRK010285226.1:0-10954 GCA_903798315.1 Fraxinus greggii | reverse complement strand
ATTAAGCCCATGTTTGGTGCCCATAATGTCACCAAAAAAAAAAAAGAAAAAAAAAAAAACCATATTCATGCCCAGATTTGCATATGCCTATAAATAGACAGATCTGTCCACATTCTTAACAAAAAGGTGAAAAGGTTCCAGCAAATCTACAAGCGTTGAGAAATCCAGGTGATTATAGTATATAAATGCGCGCGCGCGCGCATGCGTATATTTCAAATGATTTTATTATATGGGCTTCCCTTACCGACATCTAATTTCTAGTCTTGTGATTTTGTTGTAGTGCCTCACAATCGCTTTATAATTTTTGGATTTGTTTTCGATAATTTGTCTATGTGATGTAAATTTCTTGTTAAGGTGTTCGTGACTGCATTCTATTTTGGGCACATTTGCAGAGAATTAGCAAGATGCCAAATTTTCATAAGCATAAGTGGTATATTCTAGTTATGGTAATTCATGATCACATTTGTGAATGTAATTGTGTCTGTTATGGTCAGTTTTTTTAGTGATTATTTGACAGTGACATTTATTATTTATAGAGAATAGAAGATTCGTAGTTAACACATTTGCAAGTGGCCGACGTATCTTATTCTAATAATTTTACTTCTTTAAAGAAAAGAATAAAAGAAGTTTGATCCCGCTGACCAAAGTTGCACTTGATATCATGGAATTGAGGCACTGTTGGGGACACTAAAAGATGAGTTACCTATGTATATATGACAACTATGTTTTATTTTCAATAAATTTTAAGACTACTACTTGAATTTTATTATATTATTCTGTTCGATCTATGGTAACATCCAAGGAAAGATCTAATGAACAAATGCTTTGCAGTAGGCCTGGCCTGTATCTCCTTTTAATCTGTTATACTAATATCATGTTGGTCTTTTAAATGAAAGCTTCTTTTGCTTTTGTAAATGAAAGCTTCTTTAGATGTGTGCAAGATATACATCAACTAGTTTAATTGTCTTTCCATTAATTTATTCTCAATTAGTGTTATCTCTACTTCTTGTCTTGCACTTTCTTTTCTTATACTATCCAATCTAGAATGGCTATACAATCATCTTAATTTTATTATTTTTGTTACATTCATCTCATACATATTTTATACTTTATCCCCTGTTTGATGCCCATTTAAAAAAAAAAAAAATTATTTTTTTTTTGGAAAATGAGTTTTGGAATAATGATTTATTTTGGAGAATGTGTAGTTAAAAGTTGGAAAAAGTTTTGAATTTACGTGCAAAATATTTTAGTGCAAGAATGTGTGGTGAGAAATGTGTTTTAGAAAAAAAAAGTTTTTGGAGAATGATAGACAAACATGGCTTAATAATCAAACAGTCAGTAACATAAGCATATCAGACTTAATAACTTATCTACAAAATTTATTTTACTAAATCCAATCACATTAAGTCTTACCACTTTTACCATTTCATCAATCTGCTCTATTCTTGAGTATTAATCTTCATCAAGTCATTCTTTGTTGATAAATAATAATCAAAACTCCAATATAAGCCCCTGTTTAACACACATTCTTTCAAAATATATTCTTTCAAAACTCATTTTTAACTACACGTTCTTTATTATTTTTGTTACATTCATCTCCTGCACATTTTATACTTTATCCCCTGTTTGATACCCATTTAAAAAAAAAAATTTTTTTTTGGGAAAATGAGTTTTGGAATAATGATTTTTTTTGGAGAATGTGTAGTTAAAAGTTGGAAAAAGTTTTGAATTTATGTGCAAAATATTTTAGTGTAAGAATGTTTGGTGAGAAATGTGTTTTAGAAAAAAAGAGTTTTTGGAGAATGATAGACAAACATGGCTTAATAATCAAACAGTCAGTAACATAAGCATATCTGACTTAATAACTTATCTACAAAATTTATTTTACTAAATCCAATCACATTAAGTCTGACCACTTTTACCATTTCATCAATCTGCTCTATTCTTGATTATTAATCTTCATCAAGTCATTCTTTGTTGATAAATAATAATCAAAACTCCAATATAAGTCTCTGTTTGACACACATTCTTTCAAAATATATTCTTTTAAAACTCATTTTCAACTACACGTTCTTCAATAAAATATTATTTTTCATCACATCAATAATTTTACCTAACTTTTTAACCGCATATTTCCCATCATATCACTATTTAAAATACATTTTTTCCTCAATAATATTCATCAAACACCCCTTGAATAACAATTTTTTATAGTGACAATACGATTCCATGTGGTTACTCCACTGCCATGACTCTGACTTAGGAGATTCCATCCATTATGTCTCAGTTCTGTACTCATTCTCTAAAGCAGGTAGATGAATCCCACTGTATATCTTTTTAACATAAAACAACTGGACTTTCATAGACCTTTAAAGTACACCTATATCTGTTCTCATCACTCTCTTACATAAATAATAGATTTACTTGATTCTATTTATGCAGAATTTGTTTGCTTAGAATTGAATTGAATTGAATACAACTGATGCTATGTATCTTGTTAAATGCAAAAAATGCACATTGTTCCTTAAATTCTATTTCAAACTCGAATTTCTAGTTATGGTCTAAAGGAAATAAAATGAGCGGTGACTTCAACTGTATGCTAAATTTGTAAAATTTGTACCAACATAGTTTCCATGAAGCAAGAAGTGCTGATTAACTGGCATCAATCTAACGCTACTCGTGTTTCCTTCTACAGGGAGTTGATTCAATGACTATTCTGTCTTGAAAGTACAACTGAATCATCACATTTACATTACTCACTAAAGAATTTCTGCTCATATTCAAATTGATTGATGTTTCTTATTTTTTTCTTGCTGCAGCTGCACAAACATTGCTTCCATCAGTTACTGCACGGAAGTTGTGTAAATGATCGTTCACTGTATATATGTCCAAGTCCTCAGCAGATAGGTGCCACTAAGGTTTGACGCTGAATCTCTGTTGCTGTTGGAGTACTAATACAAACATGAAGGCTGGCCATCTTAATAGATTCTTTGGACGGCATTCTTGTACTGTGGCTGCTCTTGTTCTTACCACTATTTTTCTTTGGGCTGGCGAGAAAAACCCAATTTTTATCAGTCTCTTATCATCTGAAGAGCGGTTAAGTATGTATACTCCAGGTATTCACTTGCAATAAATTAATATTGGCACTTTTTTATGTTTCTTATTAGCCTATAGTAGCAGTCAGAAGTAATATAAACTAAACTACATTAAATGTGATCAACTCACTTAGAAACTGCTGAATTTGCACCTGCCAGGTTCTAAACAAGCACTTAGCTGAAATCAGAAGAAATAAGGGAGCTTTTCTTCTTGGTCGATTAACATATATTATCAACTTTGTGGAATTAAATGAAAACAATGTTTTGGTTAACTATTTGTTGTTTGCCTCTCCATGAAAAGGGTGAAAAAAGTTCTACTACTGGGATTGCTTGATATAGTGATACTGATGGAAATTCTAGTAGTGATATTATATGGAAGACTTTCCAACTTAAATACTAATTTTAGAAAATACAATAGGATTATACTTTATAGATTTTATAGTATTTATGTCATTTGTTTAGTTGTTTTCCCACTTAAATTAGGTTATTTGAAACCCTGTACAAGGAGGACTTACGCATTGTAATACTTAGTTTTGATTATTGAATAAACTCTTATTTTCTCCCTCAATTCTCTCCCCCTTCTCTCTTTCTCTACATTTCTTCTCAAGACTTATTCTTGTTCGTTGTGTTCTACATCACACTCTACTTTGGTTGTTTGAGGCTATTGGCAATACTGTGAAGATAAATTTGAACCACAAAATTTCAATCATATTTTATTTAGCATCAAGCTCAATCGTGAAGTCCCCCGCTGAGCAAACTCTGACTTGTTCCACCTTGTCAATCTATGTAACTTAATATAGGATTGTGGTGCATGATATACTATTGGGGTTACCTTCCTGACTTTACTCAAGTATCTGTGCCGGAGCTGTTTAACATCCTTGAATAGAGGTTCTTGATCTAGTTGCTTGTACTTTTCTTTATAGAAGCAGCTCAAAATTGAAAACCTTCTCCGCAAATAAGACTTTTGAGTACCGGAGCTAGAACTCCTTTTAGTCCATTCCACCGAAACAGCTTTCAATCGGGAAAGGAGCGAAGGAAGCTTTAGTCAAAGAAATGGGAGAAGGGCGGCAGGGGAATTTAGTGTGGTCATTAGGAAGAGTCCTCTACCGCATTTGGTGGTATTGTATAGTTGATCACATTCACGTGAACGTACCGTGCTCTGCTATAAACTTTGATTGTCAAGCAGCCCCCACCGATAATGACTAATTTTTCATTTGGTTGCCATCTCACTGAGAAGGTAGGTCAAATTGGCTTTAACTTAAAGAGATATTTGCAGTTCTCTTTCCTTTGGAATTACCTTTTGGCATTCTCCATTAAATCGAATCATGCTTCCTAGTCATTTTTTATCGTACATTTGCTCGTGGTCTCTTCCTCTTTTTAACTGAATAATTTTGAGTCTCGACCTCAATTTATCTGAAAATAATTTTGAAAACTTTTTGGTTGTACTCAATTCATAAGTTAAAATTTGAGGTTTTAAAGTTTGTCTTTTCCATTTCTAGTTTCAGTTTATATTTGAGTTTCCTTCCCTGTGCAACCGTAGCAACGCCTTTTTTTTTTTTGTGTGTGGATAATCTTCATAAAGAGATCATCTGGGCAAATGTTTATATATTTTCAGTAATCAATCACATAATGGCATTTATTTCAATTTGCTTACGATTAATATATGTTTTGCATCACAGATCTTTCTGTGGCTGATTTTGATTCCCCGGTGTTGTTGGATTCCAAGGAAAAGCATACAGAGGAATATTCACATTTACGCGCAATGGAAGATACAGTAGAGGATGTATCTATAAAACATTCTGATATTGCAGTGAAGGACATTCCTGTCCTACCTTCTCCTGAAAGAGTAGATGAAAGTACAATTTTGGGTTCCTTTGTTAATAAGCAAGGTATGCTACTGTCCTCTTAATCTGTTTCACCCTGTCCATCATTAATCTTACCAAATTTCATTTGATACAGAATTCTTTGTAGAGGAATCCTTGATTTTATAAATAGGGTTATGGATTTATGGAAAGTAAGAATTTGAGATTGTCAGCTATTGAATTTTCTCTAGGGTTCAGCCCATTTGCCTTCTTTTGGAAGCCAAGATATTTTGTTTGAATGTTTTCTAATGATTTAGAACCCAATGCTACCTAACAGTTCTTGTGTTCCACAGAAGCTTTTAAAACATTGGTATGATTTCTGGGTTAACGATTGCTAGAGTTGTCAACCTGTAATGGGGATACAGAAATTTGTTTATTGTTTTCCTTCTCGGTTACTTTGGATAACACTTCAGATTTCTGGAATTTGATTTGCTAGTTGGTTAGTTTCCTTCGCATTTCTCGCTGTTATAATGCATTTTCACTCACACCGAAACTGGGGAACCCCTTTTATCCAAGGACCTGGACTTGAGGTCACTATTTGCAGTGGCGTTATCAAGGACTGTTTAGAATAAATGAGAAAATAAAAGTTTATCATTCCTTTTCCAGGATATCAGGGCCATTTACAACTAATATGTGGAGTACAAAAGTTTAAATGATAATATATGCTGTGATATTTTTTGTTCAAACATGGTCAGTGTTGAGTTAATATTACTGTTGTAATATGTGATGCTCTGACTTTTCGAAATTGCCGGAGCACCCTTGTCGTGTGGGTACGGGTACTTCAACTTGGCAAGACAATTTATACAGGGGTTTATATCTTCCCGCTGTAACAAAGTTTTTGTGATTTTAGTCAAATGAGTTATTTCGATTGCTACTAATGTTTTTAGGTTAATCATGTTGACAAAAAAGCATATTAACAATGTTGATAGGTTAATAAGGTTGACAAAAAAGCCATATTAACGAAATTTGGACTCTTTTTAGCCCTATCCCCGCATCCTACATTTTAGAAAATAAAAGATTCGACACTTATTTACACACTCGTACCCAAGTCGAGCATTGTAGGTTGTGATATCATGGATCTGCAATAATCTCTATGAAATTTATTGAAAGGTTGAGGAGCATTTACATGTTGAGGAGGATGGCATGAAAATCAAATATTCCGATGATTATCTTGAAGATCCTAATAGTAGTGATGATATGAGAGACTTCTAGACTTTTCTAGTTAGTTGTAGATAATATCTTTATTGTATTAGTAATTTAGAACCTATTATTTTCTATGATTGTTTGGTAAGTTAGGCTTTTAAATTATTTGTTTTATTATGATTTTAAAGATGGTTAGTAAGATATTACGAATGTATTTTTGTATTTTTACATGCTTTGTGTTTGTCATATTTCAGTCAACCATTTTGCAGGTTGAGTTAGCCGTTAGGTTATTCTTAGTGTATGTTTAATAACAATCAACGTGTTTTATTGTCTTTTGACAATGAATTGTTTAGCAAAATTTGAAATGCAACTGAATTGAATTTTATGTTATAACATCTCTTATGTGTTACTTCTACAGGTTGTAATTATGCTAAAGGCAGATGGGTTGCAGACAGCCGGAGACCTTTGTATTCCGGATTTCGATGTAAGCAGTGGCTATCTGATATGTGGGCATGTAGACTAACCCAGCGAACTGATTTTTCTTATGAAGGTTATCGTTGGCAACCAGACAATTGTGAGATGAGAGATTTCGAGGGTTCCAAATTCTTGAAAAGGTATTTGGTCTGTGTACCAATTTTAGTTCTTCCTTTTTAGGAAAAAAATGCTGTGTTAGTCCGAAACATATTGTTCAAGTAGCAAATTAAATTGATTCCCATCCTTTAAAAAGGAGAGAATTAGTGGTCAACATTTCTCTATTTTTGCAGAACTAGTCCTAGTGGATAGGATTTCCATCCAAAAGTATTGATATTCTGAATAAATCTCCACACCTGAAACACCAAGCAATAGCAGGCGGTGGGGGCTCATTAGGGATGTAGCTTAGGTGCTGGCAATGAGGACTGCATGAGCCACTGATGATAGAGTTTTGAAGGGGGAGTGGCAGTGGTGGTGGGGTTTTTGGATTGGCACGGATGGATTTTTCTTTTATTTTTCTGTTTCTTTTTTCCCCTTTTCTCCTTTTCTTTTTCTTTATCTTTTCTTTTCATATTTTTAATTTAGAAAAAGGGTATAACTATCATTTTTGTAAAACAATGATTTCTTAATGTATTTTGGATGAAAACCATCCATTGGTAAGTCAATAGATTAGGTCCAATGCTGCAATTTTACCTTCTTAAGATTTATGGTTTTCTGTGCTGGCAATGACGTGTGAATCTGCTAATGACTTGTGTTGTCAAAACATTAGTCAACATTGGAAACTTTCTCATCAATCACTTTCTCCAAACTAATAGTGTCCTTTAAAATTGTCATAAATTGTGGATAAATATATATTCTCTTTTTTCACTTGCCGAGTCATGAGTGTCATTGACGATGACTTGAACAAATAAAAAAGAGTGAAGAAAAATAGTATACTGGATTAAGTAATTTGTGTTGTTTATTACTGTATTGCCGTAAGTGTTTCTTCCATTCTCGAGGAATTAAAGAATTATGTTCCATTTTAAGCTCTTAAAAATATAACTATATTTCAGAATGCAGGACAAGACTATTGCGTTTATAGGAGATTCACTGGGCAGACAGCAATTCCAATCTCTCCTGTGCATGGTCAGTGGTGGCGTGGAAAAACCAGATGTTGAAGATGTTGGATGGAAATATGGCCTTGTTAAACCACGAGGAGCTGTTCGTCCTGATGGATGGGCTTATCGGTTTCCAGACACAAATACTACAATTCTATACTACTGGTCAGCAAGTCTCTGTGGAATACAGCCAATCAATATCACAGATCCAGCCACTGAATTTGCCATGCATTTGGATCAGCCACCAGCTTTTTTGAGACAATTTCTTGCTCAGTTCCATGTCGTGATTCTTAATACAGGTCATCATTGGAATCGGGGGAAGCTCAGAGCGAACCGCTGGGTTATGCATGCAAACGGAAATCCTGTAACTGACAGGAAGCTAGCAGAAATCGGCAATGCTAAGAACTATACAATCTATAGTATTGCCAGATGGCTCGATTCACAAATTCCATTACATCCAGGGCTAGAAGTTTTTTTCCGAACAATTTCACCCCGTCATTTTTTGAATGGAGATTGGAACACGGGAGGTAGCTGTGACAATACCATTCCACTGTCTAGGGGTAGTGAAGTCTTGCAAGACGAATCAAGTGATCTTGTTATTGATGGTGCTATCAGGGGCACAAAGGTAAAGATTTTGGATATAACTGCTATTTCTGAACTGAGGGATGAAGGGCATATATCTCGGTACAGCATAAAAGCATCAGATGGTATAAATGATTGCTTGCATTGGTGCCTTCCTGGTATTCCTGATGCATGGAACGAGCTGCTTTATTCACAACTATAACACTGTTGTGCCCAAAATGAAGGCATCAAGCCACAAACTGCTATTCTTTTGCTTACACCATGGCTTCTATATTTGATTTATTTTTCCCATTCGTGGAAACCTTATCAACTTCTCAGGCAGTTGGGGACAGGGGGCTTATTCCTACAGTAATACCACTATTATTAAAAATGATGCGATATACTAGATGTTGAACTTGATATCAGCTGGAAGATCGAAAATCTGCAGAAAGTGGTCAAAGGTTCAGGACAGAAAAAGTTCTATCTATACTGTGAAATAGGTTTTTACTTATTTTTTCAATTTGTTTTGTCATAGAATGTTCTTAGTTGAATTTGTTGTCTGATGGCCATCCTTGACAAGTGGCTTGTACACATCCAAGGCCCTTCAAGACAATGGTTATATATTTTTTGGCATTTTGGATTTCATATTTGTTTATACGTAAATAATTTCCGTGTTCAAGTATACGACTATGTATTTTGCGTACTGATTAGTTGGTGTTCTTGTGTTTTGTGATTTTAGAGAGCAGTTGAATATCGAGTTTTGTTGGTGATCTTGCGTTTTTCATGCCTCGGATGTGGGAAGCTTTATTCATCTCTACTTGGATTAGGTATCTATATTGGTGTTGAGATTATGAGATTGTTGTGCCAATTCAACTCTTGACTAGAATACTAAGTAGCGGTGAAGCATATACTCTCGAGTATTTTTGAAGAATGAAGGATATTTTGATTGTTAATATGGATTTTTAATTCGATAGACTCCATGAAGTCGAATATGTGTAGTATTTAGTTAGATAATCTATCACTACATTGCTTTCAAGGTCCCCCTAATATACATAAAATCCAATGTCACTCCGAACCCTAGTGAGTGGCAATGGTCGAATCCATCTCAGTATAGACTTTTGTCACTATTTGTTGAAGACAAATTAAAGACTATTAAGGGTGCAGTTCTACTCTGGTTCTTAAGAACATCTCCTCCTGTACCCAATCCAAGATTGTTTTTGTAGCATCGATTGGTATACAGTTCAACATCTTCGAATGATGAGATTATGCCACAAGCTCCTCCTCTTATTGTAAGAATAATGCTACATGTAAAGAATTTCTTCACGGAATTTTTTTCAGATGACATTTGACAATAATTCATTGAAAGTTGAAAAAAAAAAATGGGTCCAATCAGATATTGCCAACGCAGCACTTATAAAAGTTCTGTAAGGAAAAGGCCTGCATATATAGTATTTCCCTGTCCTCGTTGTCTTCGAGTCATAAAAACCCGAGCAAAAATATAGGTTATAAAGATGTTACATGTCCTAATCTTGAATAACATAATGATACTCATTCAGTTTTAAGAAAAAGAAATCCCATATGCAGTGATTGGGTATTCAAATGAAACACGAGAGAAATTCTGAACTTTTGTTGCGATTCTTCCACGAAGAAAATGTGAAAAATTGTTTCATTACCAGAATCAGGGCAATGCGAGGCGGGGTGGGAGTGGGGATGGAGCAGCCCCTAAGGATTTTCGGGGGCAGGCGGAGATTAAATTATTTTATAAATACGGATTAAAATTTAAAAAATAAAGATAACATTTGAGGCAAGATATTTTGCCATTCCTTATCGAACATGACGAACATTAATAATTTTCTACCCACAATGTTATTAGCCTCGTTCAACATCTAAGTTCTAAATTGATTCCACATTTCGGACCTATCTTTATCTTCTTTGGTGTTGAAATAGTCACTTTAGTAAGACACACTCACACTCATAAGTATTTATAAGAAGATTTTCTTCATTTTCATAACTATAAGGGGTCTTTTCCGTTTTCTTTCAGGACACCTTATTTAAAAAGTATTTTGCTGATAATACAGTTTCCCTCCACATGTTTTGAGGTAATCCAGAACTTACTAACATTGCATTTATCATTTTTTTAAGATACGATTTTTCTGTTCAACACCACCATATTGTTGCGGAGAATAAGGTGCAGTGGTTTCATGTATGATTCCATGTTGTGCACAAAATTCAGTAAATGGTGCTTCATACTCGCCATATCGATCACTCTTAACACCTTAATTTTCTTATTAAGTTGATTTTAACTTCATTCTTATCGAGAATAAATTTTTCCATAGCTTCGTCCGAATAAATTCATTTTTCCATAGCTTCGTCCGAATAAATTCTTCGTCCTTACTTTTAAATAGATATATATAATAGTATTGTGTTATCATCGACAAAAGTAATGAAACACTCGTCGCCACCTCTTGTTTGTACAAATTTTAAATCATATATGTCGCTGTGAATTAAATCAAATGGTTATGTTTTTCGTTCAATTGATTTAAATGATGACTTTATCAATTTTGTATCAACGAGTTTCGCACTAGTGTTTAGAATCAATATGGAATGCGGGTATACAATTCAAGTTAATTAATATACGCAATGTATCATAATTAACATGTCCTAGTGTACTGTGCCACAAATTAAAAGACTCAATCAATTAAGCAGAAGAATTAACTTTATTAAT
>CAIGRK010285150.1:0-21841 GCA_903798315.1 Fraxinus greggii | reverse complement strand
TAATTAATGTGGCCCACGTAATATTATTGTATGAAATTTATTATTAAATTTATTAAATGGATCGCTTGATTCATTGTTCAATATCGGCGGGACAATAAAAAGAGAATTCACGTCTAAATGACATTACTCTTTCTAATTGCACACTTTGAAGAACAGTACATAATTTAAAGGCTCTGCATCTCCCTACCTATTAAAGTGTGTACTCCTATCAATTGACATAGACATGTCAAAATGGACAGTTCGATTCGAACCAGACCGTAAGCTTATGTACCTGGACGAGGTCCAAAACATGCCCCTGCTAGTTAACAATCTGAATATCATCATAAAATGAGACTCATATAGCTAGGTACATTTAGGATGTCGCGTGTCACTTAATTGCAATGTAGACTCGTAACTCTAAACAAATAAATAGCATTATAAATTTTTTAAGACATGCATTTTCCACGTTTTAGAAATAAAACATGGTCAAAATTTCCCTCACCAACTCACCCAAATGGTTAGTTGTGTAAACGAAATGGGATATTTTAAACACCACATGCTCCTTACCCCTACCGAAAATTCTCGATGGTGCGGGAACAAGAATGGCCATCCCGATCTTATTATGTTTGTCTCGTTGCCATCCCTAACATAAAATCAACTTTTGTTTTTCATTGAATATCTTACTGATCCACGGTTAAACGACGGGTCAAGACCGTTAGATTATATTAGTTTGCGAATGTAGAAGAAATAACCTGTGGCACGACTCACATCGTGTCTAGACCGGTTCTCGAGCCAATTTTTCTCCTGGCCTAGTGGCCTAGGGATGGTCCACTCTATTTGACACATCTAAACCAACATGCTTGCAAATAGAAGAAAAGCTAAGAGAGCGAAAGTACAATTTCTTCACTCTTACCTTCTCTGGAAGGTAAGCTTAATTGATTTTATATTTACGTGGAAATCGTGGAGTTTTAAAATTTAGAATTTGCTTTGTATGTATTTTGTATCTTGTTCATTTAATGATATTGATGTTATTTATGTGAAAAAATGCTACACTCTTATGTGTGTAAATAAAATATATTATATTATACAGTAATTGATGAACTGAATAGAAAGGTTCATTCATTTTAAAGTTTTAATAAATTATTTGAATAAATATTTTGTTTCGGTATATTAAATTTCCGTAATTTAATGTTCAATAAATGTGATTTGTTAGTCACCAAAGTGGCCAAATATTATGGTAAAACGATGAAATCTTATCTTTGAATAACTCTTTAATAGAATGTATCTAGAGAGATCACAATCTCCAACAATGTGTAGACCACATTAAGGTAGCGTTTAATAACATTCTCTAATTATATTCTACATTTACATCATGAAATCTCTCTCTAAATCAGTCACTGACTTGATTGTCGGAGAGTCTTTTATCGATACCACGCTATTGTCCTCCCTTCATAATCTTTAATGGTTCTTCTGATTGTTCCCATTTCTTGAGTTATATAAGATTGCTAGTGGTTCATAGTTCTTCTCTTTTCAATGGTAGATGTTCTATGTTACTGGAACAATAAGTTATAGAGCAATAGTGAATTTTCTCTTTACATATAACCATAGTTGACAATTGTATTATATTTATTTATTTAAGAATTACGTTCACGCAATGTCTTGCCGTTGTTTATTTAATGGTACTTTGTATGATCCCTACCTAAAAATCGAGTACATGGATCATTTATACTATACATTCGTCGAAAATGAGCCATAAATGTACAAATAAAATCAAAATATGATGGAAAAATCTTTCAGTTTCTTGGAGGATAACGTATCACATTTTTTTTTTAATTTAAAAATTTTTTTTCTTAACCATAATGTATCAAATTTCTCATAATAGTAGTTACAGTATATCTTTACAGTTAAGCCTATGTTTCGCTCATGTTTCAAGTGATCCACTACTCACAGTAGATTTATAATAACTGAAAATAAATCTATTGAAAGAGGCCCATTAGCCTGAACTTTTCGTCGGCCAAAACGATGTCCTATTCTTGGCTCCGGCGTACAACGAATTCTTGCACGGTCCAAGGAAATCAACTGTCTGCTAATCTTTTCTGATCATTTCTCGATATTTACCAAATGTTTAGTTAAAATGTCTTGTAGATCTCGTGAAAATATATATTACTTTAATTCTTTTAGCATTGTCCAACGTCCAAGTTGGGATGAAAAACTTTTATTCGAAAGATTAAACATATAAATATTATGTAACGAGTTGACAAAGATTTAAATAGCTTGTATCCCTAAAGAATGCTTATGTAACTACTAGAAGCCTATTTGCCCCTTCTAGTTGCCACATTTTTGAAGTCATTGGTCTAGATTTCACCACACTAACTTTGTCAACCAATTTTGTAAACCAATCAAGAGTTGTATTGTTGGGCATAAAAATGTACGGCACACTTTATCTTTAATTCTTGCCTGTTGCCTAAAAATCAAGTACATGGATCATCGTATCCGGAATTGAGTCATAAATACACAAATGAGGTCTGTTTGAGCTGGATTAAAATCTGATTTTAATCTAAGTCAAAGTCAAACGTTCAATATTAACCACGTCTTTCATATGACCTACATCTTTTCAACCACACATTTCAAAAACTTCGATCACAATCCACTAAAAATCTAATTTTAATCCTTACCAAACATCTAAAATGAGGAATTGTAGATTTTTGGACTCGTGACTTGTATAGTTAGGCCAAATATACATGCACAATACTAGTACATCCATCGCAAAATTAAAGGCAAACGGGACAAATTCATAAATAAATTTAATTGTACTATATAATACGTTGTGATATACGTGTGACAATTTGTTATTTGATGCCACGTAGAACGATTGCTAGTAGTCTTCACTATGAATAACATTACTTTATTCTAAAATTATTTAATCGGGTGCAATTGCTCTAAAACCAGCTTTGGTAACTACTGTCATCTAGTAGCGCCAAGAGCAGCGTATTTCAAGAAATCTGTATTACTGGTGACAATTCATTTTCATTTTCGACTATGTGAAGTTTTAGCCCGTACACTCTGATGGACAGTTACGGAAAAAATTTCAATTTTTTGATCGATTAGCAAGTTTCGGGATCTCCATTGGATATGCCCTATCATGCTATTCCTCCTTGTTTGCCAACTCACAAAGCTTTGTATATAATTTTCAAAACTTTGAACAAGAAAACGTCAATTGTTTTAGGTGGTGGTGTTTCAGGAGGTGTGTGAAGGGTTGAGGGAATTGTTGCCGCGGTTGGTACCTAGGCTTGTTGTGGAAGCGGCGAGGTGATTTTGGTTTTGGTTTGGAGCGGTTTGGGGTTGGGGTGGAGGGTCGGTAAAGAAAATAATCTGTTCTTTTCTTTTCTTTTCTTTCTTTTTGGTTTTTTATTTAATAATTCTAACTGTTTAATGTATAAATAGAAAGTTACAATTTTGCCATCTATGAAATTGTTAAAAAAAGCGGTCAAACTTGATTTTGTGATCAACTAACAAAAAAATTGATGAATTTCATCCATTTGTCCTCCAATAGCGTGCACTTGAAAGAATTGGGACCCGAGTGCAACAACTTAAAGGTAACGGTAAAACTTGCAACAATTTGAAAGGTTTGAGACAACAATTATCCCTAAAAAATATGAAAACCTCATTATTTATTTTTTAATTTCAATGAAAATATCGTTAGAGCGTAAATAGGGTTGTTATGCACCATCTAGACCCAACGAAGGGTTTAGATTCAGCGATTTTGTTTTATTGATAAATCAACTAAGCACAAGCGAAAGGAAAATGGAATATATCTTAGATCCAGAATATACATCGAATTGAAGGGGAAAAAAATTCGAAAAAGCAATAAAAGTAACACTTCCATTACAATGAGTTAAAGATAATGGAAACAGAAACATGAAAAACAATATTGCATACTACTCAGTAAGTTAAACCTCACACGTACAATAGATCATGCGCTTCCAGTAGTACAATGCTTTTCATTTCACAAGGGACAGCATTTTCCCCAAATTCCCCATATCCCATTATACGCACTCCTCCAATTGGAAGCCAGTCAACCGGACTATTACCTTCTCTATAAATATGCAACTCAGACTCAGTGAATGGTCTCTCTATCTGACACACAAAATGATCAATAGTAACTTGTAACTATCAAGAACCACCTAGTAGCAAAGAGAGACCATTATGTTCGCGTTGAATATGAAAGCCCAATCTTGGGGGTAGGTGCAACAAATTTGTATTATTCTTATGGTTTCGAACATTCTAAACATTTTATTTACACCAGACTTAATGTTCTTTCTTTTTCTCATTTCGGTTCATGGATGATGTTGAATTTTGATTTCCACCGGGCAAGAAATCAATCATACAGTATTGTTCAGCATCACCTTTGGGGAATTTCGACTTTGATATCAACAGATAGCGAATCAAAGTAAAAGTTACAGGATCAATATTGTTGTTTTTTTCACCTAACAAAATACCATATAATAATAATATATCTCAATAACAACGTAACATAAACTTCTTGATCTGAAACAGGCACTCAGTTTATAACTAGAGAAGAAGGGATGGGAATCAGAAAACACACACTGGTCAGATGCAAGAACAGAATCCCAATCAAGATAAAAAGTGTTCCCACATTTTAATGTTCTGTATATCTTATATTTTAATCTGGATGCCGAGTGAATATTCAACTTTCAAGATAAACACGTTTTTTTGTTACTTTCGGAATGCCATTCAACAAAGTCACTACATTTAAAACTGATCAAAGATATAAAACGAACTAGGACACCGTTCAAATAAAGAAATGTAAGTTTCCAGTAAGAAGTCATCATCACAACATTTTCCAATAAAAGATGCAGTATGCGACTCCAGGAGTTAAATAAGCAATGTGCCACGAGAACATAAGAATTATCTGGCAATTACCCTCAACAGCCACGCCGAGCATCAAGCCTCCCGTTTCAGCAAGAGCAGCAGCAGAAAACAGGGGAGAGGATTCAATCTTTCCTGAGCTCCATGTACTCCACACGTATACCGCTAGCATTCAAAATGAGAATCTCAAGTTTGTCTCCCTGTAAAACACATACAACAAGCTCATTAGAAAGCTCCATTTAGATAATGAAAGATTTTAAAGTGGACAAAAGAAAACCAGATCCACACATAATCCATCTGGCAGAGATGGTCCAATAGGATTAGATTTCCAAACTTTCTTCATACAGAAAATTTTACATCCATACAAGATTTTTTAGTACAAGACATGTTAATTTTCATCGTCAAAATTTTCAATGCATAAAGGGAACTGATTCATGCAAATGTTCGAGGGACATGCCCGTTGGCGGGGGCAGTCGGGAAAAGAGTATTCCAGGTCCTTTCCCGTCTCAATGCATTGTAAGCACATTTTTAACACAAAGGGCCCAAGTTGTAAAATTCTGTATACATTTCTCATACATCAAAGCACACATGGGATGTTTAACACATAACTGGACAAGACAAAGTGATTAAATAATACTATAAAAAAGACTAATGTTGTCCACTGCACCTTGTCAAACATGCAGTAGAATGTAGATCATTAATTTATGATTAACGTTTTTCTAATTGTATCATTTGATACTTTGCATTTATGCTCTTAACTCCAGTCTTACAGACTAACTTCTAAAAATGAAAAAAGCAGAAGGCACTCCTAGCAGCTTGATCGC
The DNA here is from genome assembly GCA_903798315.1 of Fraxinus greggii. Classification (NCBI taxonomy): domain Eukaryota; kingdom Viridiplantae; phylum Streptophyta; class Magnoliopsida; order Lamiales; family Oleaceae; genus Fraxinus; species Fraxinus greggii. The sequence continues at coordinate 16,148 of CAIGRK010285150.1, read as the reverse complement.
GTAATAAAGGCAACTTCGTAGTTATTTTACTAGGAAGTACTAAAAACAACTCATACTGAGAACTTGAAAAAATGATTAAACTATGCCCCCGTTTGGTGCCCTTCATCTCAAAAAAAAAAAAGTAGAGTTTTGAATAATATTTTTAGGAGTATATGTGAAAGTAGGGAAAAGTTTTGATCTTACGTACACAATATTTTATTGTGTAAATGTACAGTTGAATATGATCATGTAGCAAAAAGAGTTTTAAAGCAGTGGGCACCAAACATGGGCTATATAATTACAGAGGACATCAAGAAGGATCACCAACATGTGTCTGCTTGACGGGGAAGATAGTGCAGGTGGATAAAAGTAAAGCTCCCCAAACAAATCCCTATTCCTGATTCATAGAAATAAGATTTCTATTTTCTCACCTGTTTGGAGATTGAATTTCAAATCCTAAATCCTAACTAAACAAAAATAAAAGTCAAAAAGAAAAAGAAGACACACTTACAGTATATATATCCCTTTCTGTTGCAGATGCAAAACAGGTTTTGACCAAGTCAATGGCTTCTGACTCAGAAAGTGGAGTAACTGCGTCCTGCAGAATATCATTAAATATAATTCAGTCGTACTAGACATAAATTGTACACAGAAATTATCAATGGATGGAAGACAAAATCAGACCCTGGCAGGTAACAAGAGAGGGCTTGGAGACTTCAGTTGGTTGTCCAAAAAGGGCGTGATTAGTGTAGAACCAGAGCCCTGGGAACTGTATCCAACCCTCTCATAAGATCCAACAGCATCATATGTGAAGACACAGCCTTTTCCTTCAGGATTTCCCCCAGAAAGAGCAAAGAAAAAGAAAATAGCACAATATTAGTAAAGATAACCGTACCACAAACAACTAAAATTCACTAAAGTCTTACCTTCATGGTCAAGACCACCCAAGACATTGAATGCATAGTATGGAAAGAAGCGTTTGTAGTACAGGGTATTAGAGAGCAACTGAGCCATTGCAGGACAGCTCATTTGCTTGTTATGCTGATGCTGATATTGCTGCAATTCACGACACAGTATCAAATTATAAGGCATGATTCTATTCATCTTCTCAATCTACCCTTAGCTATGTCCTTAAAAGACATGTCAATCATCATTAAAAGCAAAATTGACCCGTTTCCGCAGTTTTTAGACCACCAAACAGGAGTGGCAATGAAAATGGAAGGAGGAAAGTGAGGTTTCAAAGATGTACTCAAATGGCTGCAATGAGATACAAGAGGGTTTGCATATGCAATTTATTCATCCTAAATTAGCTCCTTGAATAATAACAAAAATCTCTGATGGCCAAATGCATAAAGCTACAGGAAAGTGAAATAATCATCTATGTAACGCTCAGGAAAACTTGACATAAATTGATTGAAGTAAATCGAGAGGAATACGAACAAAATTAAACTAGAGTGATTTCCCAACCTAAGCTGATAAGGAAATAATGGACCGGGATGCCCTTAAAACTTTCCACTAGCATTTGCAATTTAGCAATTGAGAGAGGGATATGAACAGCTCAATTATGAATGTGTATTTTTGATGCACTCCACATTTAACTGTCTCTTGGGAGATTAAAATTAGAAAGTCTTCCATTAATCTTAAAATTATTAAAGAACTTACCAAGTGCTTAGAAGCCAAGACTTTTTGCAGAGCTCTCACATCAGCCTGAAAACCAGAAGAGGCCAGCACGGATTTGTCCGCTCTACATTATGGGAGAAACATAAAAATAAGCATTTACATCTTTACCAATAAAAGGACATCTTTGAAGCAACCAAGAAAATTGCAAAAAGTATGGAATACAAATATAACAATCACATTGCCAAATAAATGAATGAAGATGGTCCTCCAATACAGCTTGCAAAAAGTCAACAAAATTACTTTTTACAAGTAAGAGGGAAAGAACGTGTATGCGAAAATTAAACATCATGATCCCTTTAAGCAAATGGTCTTAAGGTAATACAACGATGAAAATCTCAAAGCTGTACCTTAACACTTCATGAATAAATGATGAATACACATGATAAGTTCTCAAGAAGTGAAAGTGAGAGCCATCAAGCAATCATCGTACAGATTTAAAAGTGGAAATTTCATGGAACCAAATTTTTCAAGTTATCATTTCAAAAATCAGATTTAAAGTTTGTTTTTAAGAAAGTCAAATCATAATTCAACATTTTAATATTAATAATAATATTTTAAAATTAAATTAATCTATATATTAATAATAATATTTTAAAATTAAATTAATCTATATACCCACCCTACCTCCATCCACCCAAACCCTAATTATTTTCCTCTCTCTCTCTCTCTCTCTCTCTCTCCCCCTTCTTTCTTCTTTTTTCTTTTAAAACACCGAACCACCACCGGAGGTGACCACAGCATGGAACCACAACAGCACGATGTGGACAGGTTCCAGCCCATTTATTGAACCCTTACCCTATTTGCCGCCCTGAAACGAAAACACAAAACAAAGATGAAGCAAGCGGTGGAATCATCCCCATGTTCAAAGATCTGAGAGCTGCGGCCCCACCTCTGACATCACGATGCAGCAACTTGGGGTGGTTTTCAGGCTGCTGTGGTTTTCAGCAACGGCGGCATTATCTCTGGCTCTGAGTAGATTTGCTTTGCGGTGGTTTTCATGCCGTCATTGTATCGTGAGAGGGTGGTGGTGGTGGTGAATTTGCTTGGGGTGTGGTGGCTGTGTTGATGCTGCTTGTGGTGGTTTGGGGGTAGTTTTGCTGGTGTTGGAGGTTTTGGGTGGTTTTTGGTTTTTTCGTTGTGTAGGTGGATGTGCTGATGGTGGCAGTAAGGGTGGTGGTGGTGGTGGCGGCTCTAAGGACCTTGGCTATGGGGAGACCCTTTTGCCAACTAATGGTGCTGCTAGTGATGATAGTGTGACGGTGGTACAAGTCGTGATGATGGTGTTACAGGTGGAGGTAGATCTGGCGGTAGCTATAAGGTGTTGGTTTTGATATTTGTTGTTGGAGTTGTAGTGGTGGTTCCATATTTTGGTAATGTTGGGGTTTGGGGTGGTTTTAATAGGTAGTGTAGGTGGAGGAGGTGGCAGTGAGACAGTGATGATGGTGGTGGCGATTGTGGCAGTAGTTGTGGGTGATGATGGCATGGGATGGGGGTGTTTGTGACCGATCATTTGGTTTACTTGCGACGAACAAATAATATGTGACGAATTATTAGAGATTGACCAACAAATTGGATATTTTTGTGATCAATAAATAATGTGACCGATAACTTGTGACCAATAAATAATGTGCCATAAAAATTCGAGTCGTGACTTATAAAATTTATGATTTGTGACCGATATATAAATTTTGATTTATAAATTTTTTGATTTGTGACTGATAAATAAATTGTAACTTATAAAATTTTTGATTTGTGACCATTAAATAATTTGTGACCTATAAAATTTCTGATTTATGACCGGAAAATAGTTTGTGATCAATTAATTAGATAATATCAAATAGTATAGAATTGATATATTTAATTAATAAAATATATATTTAATTATTTATTTTATAATTAATATCTGATTATTGAAATAATAAACCTTATTTCTTAATTTTGAAATTGGTCAAATTTAATCTCTTATATATGAAATTTTTCCGATTTAAAAGCATGTTTTAACTTATCTCGTAGCCTGTTTTAACTTATCTCGTAGCCCCTTTCTGAATTACAAAGCCAACTTTCTGAACTAAGAAACAAAGTTTTCATATTACTCGAGGACCTGTTCAAATCATGCATTTAGCAAAGGGAAAACAGAAAAGTAAGAAAAATTAATTTCTCCTATGCCCTTTTAGCAAATAAAAAATATCAAATAAACAACTCAACTTTATGTCCCATACTTATTGACACCAAAGTTGTCAAATGAAAAAACTGAATAATTTCAAGTGAAGTTTAGATCTATGTGCCTTTATCACAATTTTGCTTGTACAAAAAATCACATATTTCTCTCTCTAGATTTCAATTGTGCCCAATTCTAAGCAAAGGTAAAGTTCTCTCCCTCAATAAAAAATCCAGTAACAATATTATAAAATATGCCAATCTTATATCTGCGTGCTACCCCTTTCTATGACAAGTCCGTCAAAATAAATTTCTTGATTCTTGTGACAGAAGACATTTGCTCAAGAAATTACTTAATCGTTTACAAATTTTATTTTTGTGTATTAACATTTTATCAAGTAATACTACAATATTTAAATAACAACAACAACCTACTAACACTGTTTATTTTTCTTTTCCACGAGGATCGATTTAAAAATTAAAATATATAGCAACTGATAACTTACGGAAAATAAAATGAGAAAGCAATTCCTTACAGTTGAATAATTTTGGAGTAATCGCGACTGAGAATGTTGTAGCCAGATGACATTCGAGTGTCGGCCGCAATCACGCAGTAATCAGTTCCCGCAATCGCAACACATGTCCTGCACGAACAACGCGCCAAGATGAGAAACTACCATCAAAATATCTGAAAACATCTTTTGTGCATATAAATCGAACTAGGGTTTTGCATACCCTCCATTATTGTCGTAAGGAGACCAATTTGCTTTCTGTTTAGTCATTGTGATATCCGATCTAAGAGAATTAGAGGAGGAGGGGGGCGATTGAAGTTCGTAGTGTCTTGGATGTGAAAGAATTCCACTTCACCTTTTGAGCTCTCGGTATCTTTTTTCTCAAGAAATTGCTCAAAATATTCCGTGGATTTTTCTTCAGGCACCTAAACGTTAGATTTTACAAAGGGACTTTTGCACAAATAGGTCCCCACCTATGGCCTCTGTGCGCAATCAATCCCTATTCTTTCTCTTAGCACAGACCTCCTCAGCTTATGTTCAAGTGCAATAGTAATTTCCGTCAATTTGGGCATTTAAGTTATAAGCGTGTGAAGCTCACATCCCTAACTTTCCAAATTTTCTTTAATTATTTTTTCATTTATCCTAAAACAAAAATGAAAAGAACAAATAAATTCATTTATCTTCCACAACCACACCATGTACTGATTTTTCATGGTCAACCATTTAACATATATGATATAAACGAGTTTTTGAGTTTGATATATGTCACTAAGTGTAAAATTTGGTGACAATTGGTGTAATTAATTCAATTCTATTACAAACTACTGAAACGTTAAACAATGATAAACATTAGGCTCCGTCTGTTTCAAATTAAAATCAGATTTTAATCTAAATCAACCACAACTTTTCAACCACACATTTCAAAAACTTCTATCACAATCTACTAAGAATCTAATTTTAAACCTCACCAAATATCCACAAAACAATATCAAAAAATTCAGTTTTCGTTCACAATCTTTGCAGAGTGTTGTTGATCTACTTTCAACATTTTTTAGCATCGGACATTTTCAACCTCTCTTAATTGCAAATCGCATCCATATCGACAGATTTAATCTAATTTGATTGTTAGATTGTGTAAAAAGACAACTTCACCCAGCATTTTAAATTAAATAAAAAAAAGAAAAAGAAATAAACGCACAACCAAGGGAGCGCGAAATAGAAGAATAACCATAGGGCACAAATATTTTTCTTTGGATGATATTGGGAAAGGAATTTCCATATCGTCTCAAATTTGATGCTTTCGAATAATGCTGTTTTGCTAGGGCTACTGGACATGTTTCCCTTTCCTGGATAAACAATCAGCACCAGATGGTCAAATACACTACAATGAATATTATGCTATTGAGGATTGCAGTTTTAATGGGCTACCATACATGTTTTATCTTTCCTGGATAAACAATCAATAGAGCCAAACAATGAAATCATTGCATGCTAGCTGAGATGTATACAACTTTATATATAATCTACAGGTTATTTTATATCTACCCAATTTGACAAACAGGCAAACTAAATTGGGTGGCCTGTCAAGAGCCAACTTTATACATTCAAACGATATCAATGAAACAGGAAGCAAAGTCACATACAGGTATTACAGGTATATTATCTGGAAATTCCGTCTAAAAGAGTTCTATAGAATTTTTACCAGACGAACAAGCGAAGAAAGCACTTTGTTGATGGCTGCGTGAACTGTGCTGCCTCGCTTTTGACCCAAAAATTGCTGTCTACATGGCCATCAATGGCTCTGGAAACTTATTCTATCCCATTACAAAACAATAAAGACAGCATTTCAAAAGTTAATTTAAAGAGTAAGTATACCCTCTGCATTCGACAGTCTTGTTCTTTCTCCTGCTGTAAAGCGTGGTATTACACCGGAGAATATCAATTCGCAAGGTACAAGGAAGGATAATAGAAATACTGATTCCAACAAACCATGAATAAAGATAGCCTGTTCACACAAGCAATCAAATACAGCCAAAACATATTATAAATGCGGCACATCTTGTCCACAAAAAAACCTGAGGACATCAGTTTGAGCAGAATAAGAAAACACTAACAAGTTATTACACCTAAGTACCAAGATTTTAACTCCTGTTTCTCCCTCCAAGGCTATCCAATTTTATGTCCATGTCTCCACAATTGCCTTGACGCCAATGAAACCAAAATAAATATAGGCCAAGGCCTAGCTCAGTTGGTTAAGAGCGAAAACTTACCAGGCTAATGACCTGGATTTGAGCCTCCCTTTGGGGGAGGAGTGAAATCCTTTGATCTCTCTTCTTTGAAGGGTGAAATAAACCAAATAAATAACAAAAATATACATATTTACACAGTTTGCAATAACAAAAAGGGCATGTTACTCCACAGCAATGCCAATAAACAACAAAAGATAGAATCAAAGCTGCATTAAAATTACCCTAATTTATATCACCCCCAACCATGGCTGGAAATCTAAAGCTCAAACAACAAATTTAAATCTGATATCTTGAACAAGGTGTTTGTATTATTAGTGATAATGGATTCAAATGCTATTAAGACATCACCAGGAGGAAAAGAAAATCAAGTACAATTAACTCCAGAAGACTTCAAGTTTCCTCATTAGAATTTACTATCAAAATGGCTAACGGCAACAAAACCACACCATCGAAAGACATCATAGATAAAACTTCTAATCAAGATGCAGATGATAGTTTTGTTTTACCATTTCTTTCGATTGATATGCAGCTTAGTTAAGGACTCATTTAGCGAACACCTAATTTATTAGGAATAAGGGTTAGTTTGTTGTCGTAGTATTCAATTTATGTAGAATCATGAGAGGACAAACAATAATTATACGTGCTAATATATCATGGTTTTGAATGTCTTCTACCTCATAAATGAATACAAGAGTGCTGATGATCTACGCTCGTGCTTTTACATACGCGCGACTCAGGTTAATTTATAGATACATAAATCTGAGAGATGTTCACAGTAAGCTACCTCAACATAAGAAATCTTCCATATTTGTCCTTTAAACAAAAATTTGAAAGTTCAATGAGACTTTCAAGGCTTGAGCTTTTCAAATACACCTCTCAACAAATTTGTTCATCCCTTGCCAAATTTCAACTTAAAATTATATATTTATCTGATGTAACAGAAGATTTCCATCATAAATTTCCGTCATATCAAGTTAGCTAGTATTTAATGAATCAAAATTTTCATGCTTTGACAGATGAACCAAAATAAGAGACATAATTATAAATAATAGTCTGAAAAAGAGCAAAATATGAAAGTAAGCTCGTCAACTGCTACGTTACATTTATTATATGTTCACGAGGTTCCTACACATAGGGTTGTTAACAAGACGGGGAGGCCATTCCAATGGAATTATCACCGTCTCCTCTCTCACATACCCATTGCGATAGAAAATGCAGTATATTTGTTACTTACATATACGAAATATATTTATTCTAAATATTAAGCACATCTCTTTACTATGTTTGAAGACACCATTGAATATTAGGTGCATGCATTAATTAATATTTTAGCTGGAGGTGTTCCTCAATCAAAAATTTAAAAAGAAAAGTAAAAAAATTCTCCTTTTTCAAAGGCATGTATTGGTAGGTTCAAATTCGAAAACTGTACCAAAAGAGCTGGAAAGAGCTACAAGGAAATTACCATTATTAGAAATAGTAGCTTCCACGCATTTTCCCAGCATATTCAAATCCATAATTGGTACGACTGCTTAAACCAATGGCAATTTCATTCTCCTTTGGATCATCATTTAGTTTAGGTTTTCAGTTGAGAATGCTCAAGGCCAGGTGCTATGGCTAACATAAACCAGGTATGACAAGAAGGCAACAGAAGCTTCTCCCCTTCGCCATTTCAATATTCAAAAGTTTCTGACATGTTTGAAAATCTATTCATGTACAGTAATACCCAAAGTGGTTCACTCCCAAGTAGAATGAAGGTCGATCCGCTAAAATAACTTTGACCCTCCCGACTCCCCCCGTCCAACATTCAATTTTTTTCCCTACTTGTCACTTATCAGCATCTCAGTTTCACAGTTTCTATTAACAAGAGAGTTTCATGATTCATCCATGATTTCAGATAATGTGCTATTGTAACTTCCATAGGGACTATCAATTGTCGAGTGAATTTTTTTACATTCTTGGAAGTTCCAATACAATACTAAAGTATAGTAAGGCTGTCCTACATAAGAAGCTATGGAAATCTAGTTTATCTCATCTTCATCTTTAGTCCACCATATTTACATATTGATTTGACGAGATTTACAATAAAATAAAAAATAAGAGTTACTGTCAACATCAGAATTTCCATGGTTAAGCTCTGAATATTCAGTTGCCCATGGCTATTGAATCATTGATTTTTCATCCATTCTTACAGATTAATAATTCTTCAGGCCCAGTCCTAAAAGAAATTAGAAAATACTCTTTCTTGATGTCCTAAGCAGTTCGAGGAATCACTAAGCCTTTGTGGACTTCAAATTTGAACTTCCAAGTTATTCTAGATCGACTTTCGTTTAACTTTGCCACTTGTAGATCAAACTCCGTAGCTCTATTACAAGTCTAGTTTGACCTAATGTTGAAAAAACCCCAAGGGTTCATTCTTTATTTACCACGGCATGGGTCGACAAAGTTTTAGCAACCTAGGTGCGCAGGAGCTATCCTCCTTCCATTACATACTAGTCAAACAAAGCTTCAAAACAACATAGGCCCAATGTTAAGAAGATTAGGCACTTCTCCTGAGTAAATAATGACCAGTGAAATTGGGGTCATTTCCCTCTCATCTTCCCTCCCCTCAGATCATAGCTAATTTTAAAATGTAAACATTGGCTTTGGTCTTGTGGGTGGGCTCATCAAGATATGTTGATCATAAACTCGAAATCCTCAAGAAAGTACACAGAAAGAACAAATCATTTCTATGATCCAAAGGTGGGGTGTGGAACATTGAACAGAGTGCAGTTGCATTCTAGGCCAGGCCTGCTACACTGAACACATTTTTTAAAAACTTAAAATACATCTTGAGGACAGGGCTACTATTTGGCAGACTTATCAAAAGAAAAGCGTCCCCAAACTGAGTTAAATGGATTTCTATCTGGCAACTTTTCTTAAATAAGTCTCATTGAATACTAAAACATTCAACTGAGACTAAGGGTGTGAACGAGCCGAGCCGCGAGCTCAAAATTTTTGCTCGGGCTCGGCTCGAGTAAAAATACTTCGAGCATTTTTTGCCCGAGCCGAGCCGAGCAAAAGCTCGGTCAAAAAATTTAGGCAAGACTCGAGCTTTCGGCTCAAACCTTAGTGAGCTGAGCCGAGCTTAGCCGGGCCCAAGTCAACTTGATTTTTTTTTTTTAATTCGTGACAAATCTAATTTTTTTTTTTAAAGAATTTAAAATTTATGCAATTTATACGTACTATAAATAATAACTAAATATTAACATATAAAAAAATTACAGCAAAATTTAAAAGAAAAATAAAAAGTAAATAAAAAAAGTGGCAGAGAAGTTTTTTTTAAGGCTCACGGGCCGGGCCGGCTCGAGNGAGCTGAGCCGAGCTTAGCCGGGCCCAAGTCAACTTGATTTTTTTTTTTTAATTCGTGACAAATCTAATTTTTTTTTTTTTAAGAATTTAAAATTTATGCAATTTATACGTACTATAAATAATAACTAAATATTAACATATAAAAAAATTACAGCAAAATTTAAAAGAAAAATAAAAAGTAAATAAAAAAAGTGGCAGAGAAGTTTTTTTTAAGGCTCACGGGCCGGGCCGGCTCGAGCTGATGCCCCAAAATGGGGCTCAGCCCCACCAAGCAATGAGCCGGCCCAGCTCGAGCTTTTCCGAGCCGCTCGGACAAGTCATTTTGCCATCCCTAACTGAGACTATAACTAACCAATCTGTAACCTCAGTTCAGGAGAGAGGTAAGCTGGACAAATAGAATTGACAACTCTTTCTTGGGTCAGGGAAAATCATTCACAGCTCATCAGAGAAAATGCCATAAAAGTATTCAAGAGAAGATGTATCTCTACTACAAAATTTACTATAGTATTTTCATTATCTAATCTAGTTTGCAGAATAAACACAGTTGCTGTGGCCTCATAAGAAGCATAGTATTGACCAGAAAGCCAATAACCATGGTGATTAAGTATCAAGTTCAAGATATTGAACATGCATATTAATCATAGAAATAGAAAGGCAAGCAATTCATAATAGTTCAGAACCAGTTTGAAGCAGATATAAAACTGAAAAACAAGAGTATAACATTGCCACTTGAATCATTGTCACAAAACAAACAAATGACCAATTTCCGTTGCTGAAAGTTATCACCTCTATTAGCAGCATAGAAACACGGTTCAATAAAGATTATTTAAACTCTCTCTGTGCATCATAATGACATTAAAACATGTACCAATGGTAGAATAAGATTATTCCTAGATACATAAAATCAATTAAGATACCTTTAAGTTATGAACATGTTTAGAATAAGGAATATGCGACATCTTCATTGACCTTCAAAATATTAGCTATATGCTATCGCTGCAAATTTGAAATAACCTTACTGCATGATGAACAGATAGGGTAATGTACCACTTAATACATTATATGATTATATAATAAGTTTTCTTTGATAACTGTACTATGAATGCAACATCAGCAACAATAAATATAGAAGCATCTATAAGCAACAAAATGTATACCAGAGCAGCATGAAAGATATTGAACAAAAATAGAGCAAAACGAGAAGCGATAATCACAATGCATAACAGAACAATCAAGTTCAATATTAAAAGCAGATAAGAAGGTCAAAAGGGAGACATTAGAAGTATATGCAGATGTGCCAAATTGAACGCTCTACAGATTACAGTCGATGAAGATGCCGAAAGACTGACAGTGATGTGAATGGCTTCAAGCTCATTGCACAGAATATACAACCCACTTCCAACAGTGCAAAGGATGAACGGTAAGTTAAGTGGATTCACCAAAATGAATAATCTCTACAAGATCTATACGTGCTGAAATCCACCGGTGCCGCAATCTGCATCAGGGTCTAATCTACAAGGAGAGTCAAACCACTTTGGATTTTCAGGGTAGAAAGCCTCTACCTGTATACCACTAAGACCCGCATCTGGATCCACGGCATCGTCATGCCTTGAGGGCTTGATCAGCTTTGAATCACACAGAATACCCTTCTCATCAAACTCGCCACATTTCAACCATTTCTCTTCTTTACAAGTCTCACTTAGCAGATCCTTCTCGTTCCTACTCTCAGTCCTCATCCGATCCCAAGAAGCAACCTCCCCAAGAGTTCGCCCAAAGCTGTCCTCATCATCTTCAATAACATCTGCATCTTTCCCATCACCATAGATCCGTGAATGATGATCATCACACCAATCTGGCAAATCATGCTCTACCACCAAGACATCGTCCAGGTGCTGCTTCTCTGATGGCAAGCCTACCAATTTCGAGCCATCATCTGCTATATTTCTAAGCTTATTCGTGATGTCAAAGAGTTCATGTGTCAGAGAACCTAACGATGAGGGCTGGATTGTCGTTATTCTCCCTTCAAGCAACCCTAACTCATTCCTTAATTCCTGAACCTTCTGCAAAGCCAAATGCTGTAGGTCCCCGGAATTCTTTCCCAGGAACCTGAAATCTTCATTTTCCCCTTCCTCGGACATTCCAAACACCGTATCATGATCCATCAGATATCCCCCTTTATGTCCAACCATTCGATGCATTATCCTCGCATTCCCATCCAGTGGCCCTGGCTCATGCCCTGAATGCACTGCATACAGCTTAAATACAGCTGTCCCCTCCTCCTCATAGACAAATGTCTTATCCTTCTCGTTATAATTTGATATTGGAACTATTGCCCGAATACGAAACCCGCATCCACACCTCTTTGATGCATAGGGCTCCCGTTTCAAAATCCGTGATTTCTTAGATGCAGGTTCACCTGCCCTATGACATGCATAATCCTTGACCTCGGCCATAAAGGGCTTGTACCTAATATACTTCTGCCTTATGCACAACACCACCTTATGCTTAGCAGCCAATTGTTGCAACTTAACGGGCACTTCCTTGGCGGGCACATCAAATGACTCTGTATACTCAAATCTACGTCTCTTTGAGCGAGGTGCGCATCCAGAAGACTCATCCAAGCACACTGGGCAGGATGCTACATATGTCCTAATATAACTCTCAGGAATCCCATAAAATTTAGCACCCACAGTCCACACCTGCTTAATTCTCTCCACGGTTTCTTTAAGTCCCAGGTGTTTTAAATCGGCATCACCATGAAATGATATTACTATATCCTGCCACTGATCTACATGCGAAACAAATTGATTGCAATTATTCTTGAAGCAGAGGAAATGATTTTTACCAGCGGCGGCAGACGCCGAGGCCGTGTCTGCAACTTGGACTGTTAGCTTGTCCTGGATCCGCTTCCATGCGGTCAAGTAGGCAGTATCCTCATTACGGTCCTTCCACACGGACCGCCAACTGGCGAGCACAGCCGTCGGAGTCACAGCCCGGATTTCTTCCGGAGTAGCAAGCCGGCCTTCAATCAAGCACTGGATCATCAAAGCATGGGATTCTTTATTGAAAGTATAAAATTGAGACGATACATGTGTCTCGGGACTAATATGCACGGAGCGGCGATCAATTGTCCTATTATCGTTATTCCCATTACTCACAATTTGGGAACTCGCCATATTAGGGTTTTGAGGAGGGGCAGCGTCGTTTAGATGGGAGATGGGGAGTTCACCATCCGATGACGTGTGGCTGACATCATCGTCGTCCTCGTCCCGGAAGATGTCAAGGGAGAAGGCATCGTCGTCAATGGGCGGCTGAGATTGAGCTTGGCGTGGGTCTATAAACTGTTCATGGTGGGGCCGTGGTGGGCCCAGATGGTGGAACAGATCCTCTTCGATTTTGCTTGGATTCATGAGAGCGAGCTTCTTATCAGCTGATTGTCTATGGAAGCTCTAATTTCAGGAATTCATACTGACATAGACAAAGGTTCGTGGATTCTCTCTCTAAAATTCTCTCTCTACATTTATCTGTGCGCGACGAAACCAAAATGATTAATTAAATGAGTTAGAATCGATTGACTCGTGTCAATCAAGAAGAGTTTGGCAGACAGTACGTCCTAAATTATTTGAATCTGTGTTCTTGTAAATTTCAAACGTGTTTGGTACTACTTTTAATTATTACTTATTTTTCACTAGCTTATTTGAGGAATGGAAAAATGTTTCCAATTCTAGTTTTTGGAATGGTGATAAATAATAGCTAAAAGTTTTATTTTTTTTATAGATTTTGACAAAATAGATGAAACATGCATTTGAAAAATTAATAAGAACTTGGTCAATTCGGCGTCTTTTATGAGAAGGCATTTCTCTTCTCAATGTTAGGGTCATTCTTGTAAACTTCTAAATGGAAACTTATCAAAACACGAGAGTATGGATTAATTCAGATCAATGTGGAATTATTACCTCGTGCATATGGGCTTTGGATTCTCAAAAATATTTGCATTACTCAAGACAACGTTCTTGCTTCCGCTTCGTCAAGTATACGTGAATGGAAAATTGTGCAAATTGAAAACCTGCACTGGTAAATAATCCTTGAAGAGCTAAGAGTCCATTGGGGAAGGGTCAACTAATTATGTATATAATAGAAATTATTTTAAGACATAAATAAATAAAAGATATATTCTAAAAGAAAAAGTTGAATGCAAAACTAAATAAAGATCCAAAGCTCAACGAGCAAATAATTTTATTATGGACTTGAATTGGTCGTGCACGCTTAAATATCTTAGCCCGACATGGAGCTACAATGAACAATTTCATTAAAAATTTCATCATTGAGCTGCACGGAATGTTTACATATATCTGCTACAAAATCTTTTTTCGTCGATAAAGTTTTTTGCAATGTCTTCAATCAACTTTTTGTGTACCTCGATACCTTGTACACTCTAAACATTTCGTACTTAAAACAAGTATTCTAAGCAAATAATTTTTGTTTAACTATAGGTATGGTGCACATTTAAACTCTGCAATATGGTAGGCACGGAAGGTGTCCGCAATCATGTGGTAGAGTTTTTGGACAGATAGAGAACCAATAAAAAGTTGAGTGGTGTCACGCAACATTTTGCACCTTCATCTGGTCACGCATATCTTGTTTCTATTGATGCTATTGGACTTTAGGGTTTTTGAATTTGGAAGAGCGCGTATTTCTTGGAGAACCTTCCACCATCAGGCTTTGCAACTCTAGTCATAAATGAGTGCAGCAAACTTTATCTTCAAGTAGCTTTTTCAACTTTTCAATGTCTACAACCATTTGTTGGAGTCGATCATGAGAGACCGACTTCACTTTTGTAACCATAATCTGCTTGAAGAATTCTTCACGGGAAGAATAGTCTCTCCACCTTCGAGGATAAGCGGCATGAGAGGACCTAGGCATGAATATGCCATTGGATGGAATCAGAATGAGACTTTTTCACCAAGCTTTTGGAGTTTTAATGTTTTACGTCGAATGGGAGCCTGACATCTTGAAATTAAAGATCTTTACCTTGCCATTGTTGAAAATTTCCTTAAATGTGAGACTAGTTGAGTTTTTCATCTTCGTCTAGTTCAGCAAGTGTCTCCTCAAGATAATTACAATTTCATTTGTTTATTCGACTGCCATAAATTTCATTTGTTTATTCGACTGCCATAAATAACGTAATGGTTGAATCTTGAAGGTTTTATGTAAATCGAGAGATGAGAAAACAAGAAGATCCTAGCGAGTGTACCGGAAAATTTGTATTCCAAATGTCACATATAAAATACATAAATTGTTACAAATTAAAATTTTATGATATACAAAGTATGTTTTTCCTTTTGTGATTGTAAAATTGCAAAATCCTGTAATTAACGATCCGATGTTGAAGACAAGCGGCCATGTGGCTTGAATCTTAAATTTCAAGGCTTGATTTTGGTGTTCAAAAGTTGACTTGGTTGATACTTGGACTACAGGATTTAGCCCATGTTTGAGCCCGATTCTTTCTCCTTTTTTCCATTCATTTTTTTACAGTACTCATTTTCAACCACATATTTTTCAAATAAAATAATATTACACATATATCTAAAACTTTTCATCAATTTTCCACCACACATTATCTTATCAATCACTATTCAAAAACTAATTCTTTTTAAAAAATGGAGGTCAAACACCCACTTAATTTGAATTTTGGGATTTGAATTTGAACTTGCTTTGATTTGAAACTTGAAGAAGACTTTCTTCTTATTTAAATTTTCAACTTCGGCCTTGAGCGATTTTCTCTTCTTTCTCCGAACATTTGAATTTTCTCTTGAACTGCTTTATGACATTGTCATTTTTCTCTAGCATTTCAACATATGATTCCTCTTGGACCTTAGGTCATATTTATAGACAAAATTTTGCAACCATCGATTTTATTATATTTAAATTAATAACAAAAATAATTAATGATTATGGATTTTGAAAAGTAAGATGCGCTTCTTACGTGTGATTCTTTAACATGAACTAGTTAGAAATACGTGCAAGGCACGTGTCATGATGTAATTGAGTACGTAATAGCGTAGATATTAAAAAATATTTATGTCAAATATTATTTACATAAAATTTTCTTATAAGTTGCTAAATGTTTCAAGATAACATTAAATGTTAAATGTGGAGATGAAAAAAAAATACACCCACGGCTATCGAAGAAATCGAGGCTGACCTTCCACCACAACCTCCA
>CAIGRK010285140.1:0-15330 GCA_903798315.1 Fraxinus greggii | reverse complement strand
AGTGCACTCTTTGGTAAAATAGACCTTATGCCTTGCTGTAAGCGTGTTTTTCGTGCCAAATGAGAGAGATAAGCATTATCACTGCGTGACACCTTTAGTTGATAATTTCAGTTTCAAAATTAGCAAATGCTCAGTATGCAATTGAAAAGTCAACGATTTCTATAAATTTGCTGCACCAATGACGATATTGGTGCTGAAAAAGTTATTATAGCACAAATCTTTTCCTTATTTAAAAAGCCAGAAAAAAAGAAAGGAAAAAAATAAAAAAAAAAAAATGACAAGAAACATGTTATGCAAAATCTTACTCGTCATAAATGGCTTTTCAGATACAGGGCCCTTTTGGTGGGTTTTGTTTGAGTTTTCAGTTTATTTTCAATTCTCTGTTTTGAGGATACGTTTTAAGATTACCAAAAATATATTTGGTTTGTCATTTTGAAAAATTATTTCTTAAAATAGAAAATTAGAGAACAAGTTTGGTATGAGAATTTGAAAAATTATTTTATGACGTTTTATTCCATTAATTTGATTATTTAATAAAAATAGAATAATTTTATATTGATATATTATCGAGTAATATATACATTTTAAAGTTGGTGAATCTTATAATTTTTTTTTCTCTTTACAAAAGTAAAATACAAACAAATAATAAATTGAATTCAAAATATAGGAAATAGAATAAAAAATAATGATGTGGACTTAAATTGAGTTCAAAATTTAGGAAACAAAAATAAAAACTAATGATGTGGACCGAAAATATTTTATTTAAATATTTTTGTTTAGAATTTTTAAGTAAATAATTTTTAATAGCTTAAACTATTTTTTTTTATTCTTTTATCTCTTTACAATTTTTAATGAATTTATTTTTTCAAAATATTTATTTTTTTATTTTTTAGAATTTTATTTCTTTAGAATTTTAGATTTTATTTTTTCAAAATTTTAATTTTAATTTTTAGAATTTATCAATTTTTTTCTTGAATTTTATTATTTTTAAATGTTTTAAACTTTTATTTCTTAGAAATTTTTTATTTTATTTCTTTAGCATTTTAGATTTTATTTTTTTTAAAATTAATTTTAATTTTTTAGAATTTTCAATTTTATTTTTCCTGAATTTTATTATTTTAAATATTTTATTTTTTACAAATTTTTATTTTTATTTTTATAAAAAAATTATTTAAACATTTGTTTTCCATGTTTTGAACGTTTTCAGATTTTTCACCAAAAACGCTCAAAACGTAAAAAATGGATTTTGAGTTGCATGTTATAAGTTTTTCCTTGTTTTTGAAAATACGTTTTCAGAAATATCACGGCAAACACATTTTCAGCATTTTGCAAAATTAAAAATTGAAAACAGATTGAAAATAGCAAACCAAACGCAACCTTAGCTTCTGTTTGTCTATCATTATTTTAAAATTATTTTATTTATTTTTTAATCACACATTCTCTAGAAAAATTACTATTCAAAAGTCCATTTTCTCAAAATAATGGTCATCCAAGGAATTCTTGCAAAAAGCTCATCAGTATGATGAAATATAAACGTAGTTTTTGCAGAAAGGCAATAACAAAGCTTACATATATAGGGTAACTTTAGGTACCTTTTTTCATTATGTCTCAATTTTAGTTGATAAACCATATGATTTATTGATTTAATTCTCAACCACGTCCTTTTACGAAAATTTCGAGCGTCTTATCATTGAGAATACATGAATCGTGTTTGTGTAGAAGCTAAATAAAAATAAAAATAAATGTGTTCTTATCTAAAAATTTAAGTTTTTAATTGAGATAGTTTAATATAATATTAGAGTTTTTAGAAATGTCGAGTTCAAGTCTCACAGTCATTTATTTATGTACATAGTGCAATGAATCTCTCGTGGGAACTAAAATCAAATGAGTAAATGCGTTCCCTATCTACCTAAACTATTAGATGAAAATTTCAAATGTCATCCATTTTCTGAAAACCAAACCAAATCAAACTCTACATGTGAAGTGATGGGACACAAATATATATCAATCATGCTACATGTACGTCATTTTTTATATTGTGTCATTGACAACACACGATTGGACAATATAAAAAAATACACATCCCCGTCCACAACTTTTTGAACTTCAATGGGATGTAAATATACATAGTTTCCCTTTTCCCCAACATACTAAATTATACATAGTTTCCCTTTTTCCCATCTGGAAAAGAGACGACGATCCCATTGAGGAAATAAGACGATTTGGTTGAGGAAGATCACAAACCACACTCATTTGTTCATGTTCATCAGTACTGATCGATTGTCGTAATAATTCCGCAACAGTAAACAATCAATCATAATGGATCTAGGTATATAACATGAATCCGTGAATCCTAATATTCTGGCATGATGTAGATCCTAGTTTTTTGGTTATTTTAATGTAGGATGTTTGCATTTAGATTTGGTTTCGATTTTAAATATGATTTATACTTTTAACATGGTACACTTATTTTTTTTTCATAATTTATCTACAGGTTTTGTTCATTTAATTTTTATAATGATCTCCAATCTTTCTCTTTATCCTCTCTTTTTTCAATTCTTGTTTTTCTTGGCACGTGTCTAATAATTCACATCGACAATGCTCTAACAAGTGTAGAAACGCGGACAGATATGCGGTTATAAGTGTGACAAGCGATTTCATTTATGGGAGTACAGTAATTTCGGTATTAAATTTAAATGGGAGTACAGTAATTTCGGTAGAGAATTTAAACAAATTTAATAGAAATTTAATCTGATTTGAATTTATTAATTAAAGAGACGGGTGCAATCGTGTCGTGTAGAGAGCAATTAAATGAATATTTATGGAAAAAGGAAACAAAACAGGAAAGGTTAGGCTAGGAACAATAACTTTATGCTATAAAAGACATAGTACCAAATTAAAGAGAGAGGGCATGCGACTGTGAGATTATTAGCTTCACGTAGAAATAAGATAACGCACCGAATCAAACTCTAGTTGCTTAAAACTAAGCCTATCTGATATAGAGTTCAAAGAGAGTTATGTTAAACGTACCAGAACCACTCTATAGAATCAGAATCGAATCGAACATGTTTGATTCTACTCAAATTAGTTTTGAGTATTAAAATTTCAGATCGATTCTCGATTTTGATACCAAGAACTAAAATATTCGATTAAACACGAAATTTTACTTTTTATTTTAAATAGTGACGGGTGCAAATGCACCATCCATTTTACTTTTTCTTTTGATTTTCTCAACAGTGCATAAACTAATTCGAGTTGTTATGGTGTTGTTTATATACTCACAATTAGGGTCCGTTTGATTGCAAAAATGGAATTGGGAGAAAGGAAAATGAATTTCAGGGAATTGAATTGCCTAGAGCCTGTTTTATTGAGAATTGTCAATTAATTATGTTTGATTGGTATAATTTTTCACTGGAAAATATTGAAATTTTGGATCTTTTGGTATTCGTTTGACTTTATTTTTCTTGAAAATTGTCGATTAAAAGAATATAATTTATTACAGTTAGGGGTATAATTTTTTCCATTGCCAAAAAAATTTCAAAAAAAATTAAGAAAAAAAAGTTGCCTAGAAAAACATTTCCCACCAAATTCATGGAAAAAACTTTTCCTCAAAAATCAATAAAATCTGAAAAATCAATTACATAGAAAATTTAGTCAATTAAACATGCAAAAATATAGAAATGAAATTTAATTTCCATCTTTCGTGGAAAAGAAAGCCAAATGAAATAGGCCTTAGTGTTATAAGCAATTCTTGATCTATATAAGGAATCCCACAATTAGTATCAGAATCAATCGATCGATGCAGTAACATTGAACTTTTTTTACTTTCTATTCTTCTTCTAGTAACTCTCTCTCTCTCAAAAAAAATAAAATAAAATAAAACTTTTCTCTAATCCTAAAATAATCACCAATGGATATTCAAAAATTCCTCCAGGGAAAACTGGCTGGTCTGTCGTCGGAGAAACCCTGGAATTTATGTCGATGGGCAGGAAAGGAACCCCGGAATTTTTTTTTGAAAATAGAATGAATAAATTTTCACCTGATATATTCAAAACATCGTTACTTGGTGAAAAAACAGCAGTTCTATGTGGACCTGCTGGAAATAATTTCTTCTTTTCTAATGAAAATAAGCTTGTAACTTCCTGGTGGCCAAGAAATGTTGAGAAAGTTTTTCCTACTACTCTACAGACCTCAATCAAAGAAGAATCACTTAAAATTTGTAACCTCCTACATGGTTTTTTAAAACCTGATGCATTGCAGAAATATGTGGGAAGTATGGACTCCATTGCTCGAGAACATCTCCAAATTAACTGGGATTTGAACAGAGAAATCACTGTTTTACCACTAGCAAAAGAGTATACTTTTGCAGTGGCATGTAAATTGTTCTTGAGCATTGATGATCCAAAACATATTGCAAAACTTGAGAAGCCATTTCATGTTTTGGTTGCTGGAGTTTTATCCATACCGATAAATTTACCTGGTACTCCTCTTAATCGTTCAATTAAAGCTGCAAATTTGATCAGAACGGAGCTCCTGGAAATAATCAGGCAAAGAAAAATCAAGCTGATGGAGAAAAACTCCATTCCCACTCTGGATATTTTATCCCATATGCTAACTACCACAGATGAAAATGGTCAGTTCATGACTGATTTGGATATTGCTGACAATATAATTGGTTTGCTCATTGGTGGCCTTGATACTGCAAGTGCTGCTATTACTTTAATCATGAAATATCTTGCTGAGCTTCCAGGAATTTACAATGGTGTTCTAAAAGGTAATTTTCGTGTCTTCAAGATTTAATTAACCACCTCGTCCAAAACTTTGAGCTATTTGAAAGCGAACACATTTATTTACGTTTAGCCTCACCATGCTTCTTGATTCATATTTCATCAAATTACACCTGTTGTGTGCATATTTCCAATGAAACTAAATTCTTGAGCTTCTAAAGATTGGTTAAATTATTCGAATTTAGTCTTTATATCGTATTTACAAAGCAAAAGGGGGATTGCAGAGGGGAAACGACCGGGAGAGCTCTTAAATTGGGATGATATACAGAAGATGAAGTTTTCGTGGAAGATGGCTTGTGAATTAATGAGGCTCGCGCCTCCACTTCAAGGAAATTTTCGAGAGGCTGTTACTGACTTTACGTACTCCGGCTTCTCCATCCTTTCAGGATGGAAGGTATATCCGCAACCTATAAAGCACGGTTACGAATATGACAGTCGACATGTAACTACATTTTAAAAAGTAGGCATGAAGAGGTGGATATGCAGTGTCATATTTTCATACATCCTGAGAGGATGGATATTTTACGTATAAATTTATAATATTAGCCCAACTTTAAATATTTTTTCAACATCTCCAAATCCCCCACTCCCTGTGATGACCTTTATATGATATTGTGCATAAGAACCCAGAGTACTTTTCCAAACCCGAAAAGTTTGATCCATCGAGGTTCGAAGACAATGACCCAATTCCTTATGCATACGTCCCGTTTGGTGGAAGGCCAAGGATGTGTCCTGGAAAAGGATATGCTCGACTCGAAATACTTGCTTTTATGTACAACGTCGTGAGAATGTTCAAATGGGAAAAAATCATACCAGATGAGAAGATTGTTGTGGATCCAATGCCTATGCCAGTATAAGGATTGCTTATTCGCCTCTGTCGCCATTAAAGCTGATGTCTGCATCCTATTCTATCGATATTTACAATTGTAAGTAATCTCACATTGTGCTTTGTGGTGTTTGTCATTAAGTGCATGCTTATGAATAAGCCATATAATAAATAAAACCTTCTGCTTGGAATATGCTTTAACGAGTTGAAGTAATTGTATTTCCAATCAATTTCCTTTATGAATAAGCTACATATAATCCCCACGCATTTTATGGGACCCACTATTATTCCTCTTAAAAAATTGCTAATAATTTTTTTCCCCCAATAGAACAGTAAAATAAAAGGAAGACAAAATCTGGCCATAGCTATGTACAGTGATTTACAAGGGAAAGGAAAGCATCAATTCAGTGACCTAATTGAGGCATTTTACTAAAAGTTCAATGACTGCATGAAATTTTCCCCTATAATTGACATTCTAATTTCTTATGGATGTTATATAAGCATTTGACTTTATGCGACAATTTAGTCGTACAAACGAGACTTGTATGTATTGGACAATAATTCAAGTAAATAAATTTAAAAATTCGTAAATTTTATATTGGTCTTATTAAATCCCTATTTGATGGAGATTAAAATCAGAGTTTTAATAATTTTTGATAACAATTGATGAAATGTTGTATATCATGTAATTAAAATTAATCGTTGACTTTAACTTTGATTAAAATTTACCAAACAGCTAAATAAAATTCATATTTCGAAAAGCATGACACATTTTATTTCTACTATCAATTTGTAGCACAAGTACTAGATAATAAATTATAGTTGTCCAATTTTCTAAAACTCATTTTTAACCATATATTTCACTGATGCACAACCTTATCAATTTTCCAAACCATGCCATTTAAAAGTTCTTTCTTCTGCTGCAATTGTGGAATCAAAGGTGCCCTGTTGATAATAATTTGGAGCATAGATTCCACATTTCCATGGCATCAAAGTGCAAATATTGTACCATTAATGCTTACGCTGACTGAAGTCGCTGGGCAGGTGTGGTAACATTTCTGTGATGAACTTACACTTAGTCACCTGCCAACTGCTGTACAAGGCAATGCTTTCAAGCTTGGAGATTCTCAGGGCACTTAGCCGAAACTCGTACTCTTTTACATATTCAGCACTTGTAGATAGATTTTGTAGCGCCAGATAGATGAATAACGTAAAATACACGGATCATGTATCGTTTTGCTTGGCGAGAATTATAATACATTGAATCTGAAATGAGGGCTAAACATGACAAAGAAAACTCGGAGGAAAATGAAGAGGAAGAAAAAGGAGAGGAAAACAACTGGAAGGCAAAGTTATGGCTAAACTTTCAAATTACACCTTCAAACTTCTTACGACTACATAACTGAAATTCCACTTTAGCATATTGGAAGATTTCAGAGACAAAAAGACAGAATTTCATTTTTGGTTTGTACATAAACTTAACTGGACATCATGCATTGGGACATCGTAATATCAGCATTGACCCCGGCTTCATATCAACAATACGCTTCCTTAAGCTAACTAGGTGCACCCGTTTCCTGTAGAAACAGAAGAAATGAGACATGAGACCTTTTTTTGACCACCTTTTTGACACGAGCATCAGAAAATCATATATAAATCCAAGGGCATTGGTTCTATATCCAAACACTTTTATTATCAGACAAGAATCAATTGCAGAATAATAGATATGGCTCACTTTCTCAATGTTTATAGCCATTCATGAAAAAGTAAATTTTAGGAAGCTTCATAAGACTAACTTGGGATTTTAACGTCATTCATTTCTATAAGAATTGATGCAGTCACCACACACACATTATTATGTTACAACCAGCTTATAATTCAAGTACAAGATAGACATCAACCACATTTCAAGCATGCAAGGATATCTCACCCCAGATATGGCGCAATGTCTTTCCAAGTTCACTATAAAATCTTCTTGCTGCAGGATCATAAACTTCTGCTTTTACAGCTTCCTGAATAGCAGACAAGAACTCTCGCCTTGTTTTTGCAGAGACGATCACATAATTTGAACCGTGGATTGTAGCCAGGTCCACCAGCTGAGAGAAGGAAAGAGGTAATAGTTTGCTTGAGAGATCTTGGGAACCATTCACATAAAAGCATGAATGAAGAAATGCAAGATCTAAAAATAAAGATATTGGTTATTGGATCTCTCTATAAACTCTCTCAGATAATTTTGAGCCGAAGCAAAAAAAAAAAAATCTTCAGAAAAGCTTGATACAAGCAAAAGATGTCAATAGCCTTCAAATAATTCCCCTTGGTATCTAATTTTTCTAGGTTGTTTGTTAAATGACTACCGAAAATTACGCACATTGCTCAGTAGAAATACCACGTATTGTTAAATGAATTACGAATTACCATAACAGCCTCCCGGATAAGTTTTTAGAATGACTACTTAAAATCTTTAGACACCCCAGATACTGGATCAGTGAAACTATATAATACAAGAATATAAATTTTCAGGATTAAATCTAGGAAATAGACAAGCAAAGTGGAAGAGGATCTTTTTTCCTTTTTTCTGAAGTAAAAATTGTGACTGACCAGAAATAACTTGCCTGGTGCAACCAAGGTATTATAGAGTTCACAAATCTTTGCTCCAAGAAGTATGATGCCAAAATGCTTAAAAGGTCACTGGCAATCTTTTGTGATAAATTTTCAAGAACAGGGCCCGTTCTATCCAGAAGCTCAAACAAAACAAGTTCATTACATGAACGTATAGCCTCCATATATGCCAAGTCTAGATCCCCACCAGAGAAATAACTTTTCACAACATTCCACGAGCTATTGTTGGTTTCTGGTTTATTTAGCCGAGCATTAGTAGGCATCGGAGCGAAGACATTGTCACTTCTTGTTTGGTCACCATGAATTTTTGGACCAGAGATTGTCAGTGTGCCCTTCCCAACAGAATTTCTGCTTAGCTTAGGAGTGGTATCAATCCACATGTCCATGGCTTGTTTACTAAGGTTGCTTGGTCTGGTCCTAGTACATGTTTTGTCCTCCCAAACTTCTGTATTTTTGGTTTGAAGTAATGCAGGCTGTCTATTGCGTATATCCACAGATGACCTTGGAGTGCATGTAGAAAGTCTAGGAGAAGCTATGCTAGGACTTCTTTTCAGAAGTTTTGTTGCTAATGCATCTGAATATCTTCCACCATGAACAAGTTCTTGTGCCATTTTATCAACCACTTGTTCAAGACTGGACACCTTTAACTGTACTGCTGACATGCTATCCATCACGTTGTTTGTGAACACCTAAAATAGAAATACAGAACTGTTTATCAGAGCATAATAGAATATCAAAATACCTGAAATAAAAAATCGTGTAAACCTATTTAAAAAAAATAAAAAATTGGTCATTAGATCGAAAAAGTGGTGAAAATACAAAAATACAGGACTACAACTCGTCCTTTGAAGGCCAACTGTTTTATTAACAGGTGTAATCAATTTAATATTAGTAAACAGATTTCAAGATCTTAGTCTCTTGCCTCAAATTTTAGGCATACCACGTGCCATATGCTTACTTTCTTGTAACAAGTTCTCATCTTACACAAATTCTGGTTTGTAAAAAGGAGTTTTCTCTGCTGTTGAAAACTTAGAGCTCCTCTTAAAAAGGTCAGAAAAGCAAGGCGGTCGCCAGTTGTTAAAACTCACAAGTCCAGTTTGTATCTAATAAGTAAGCTATGATGAAGAATCAACCTCACCTTTAACAAATCCATCAAATTTGACTGCTTACTTTCAATCTCTAAAAGCTGCTTCCGAATCAACACCAATTCTTTTTCTGTTTGTGAACAACAGCCATGCATCATATGAGAACTTGATTCTGTAACAGTGGAATCCAAGCTCCTGCGATCGCGCATGTTAGCAACATATCTTTGCTCTTCTATACTAACTTCTTCGGCAGCAAACCGCTTACTAGTTCCGGTTGATTTCACCAAACTGACATCATCAAGAACATCACAATGGGCTGTGACAATCTTTGACTTGATGCTTTCAGAGAAAAGATCAGAAACAGAAGATGATTCCTGTTTGTCATCTACATAACCATTATCTTTGTCACTCCTCGTGTCAGCATTGGTGATTTCACATCTCTTGGTAACCGAGCTATCCTCGGATTCTTCATTCTGAATGTCTGCCACAGAAATTGTATGACTTTTTGGAACTGCAATTTGTATTTGCCAATCATTTGTTTCAGAATTCTGAGGTTTTTCAACATGATTTCTGAGTGGATTTCTCAAAGATAGAACCCTTCTCTTGGACAAGTCACCACCAAACTTCTTCAGTGTCGAGTCCCCAGTGCTAGTAACATCACAATAGTCATCTCTATATGCAGTTTCTGCATGAGTGAACGAGTGTTAGATACAAATATACTAAAGCCTGTAACACCAACGATGATGAAAGAGACAATAGGCACACGGTTGCATCAGACAACAGAAATTGAGCAATTTTGTAAAACTCTCCGATGGATTTATCTTAATGAAATCTGGACAATATGCAGTTGTGTTTTGTCTTTCTACCTTTTCTGCCTTTTGCGTCTAGGTCTGTGGACTTAACTACAATCTTCTAATTTCTCAGTACTCACAGGCATATATTAGATTTCTAGTCGCTGGTACTCCTCATATCACTGAAGCTCAACATTATTGCTCAGGAGTAAGAATGTAAGATATGTTAGTGCTTGGTATAAAAATAAAAAACTTTTTAAGTCCCAATCACAAAAACTGACTCATCAAGGAAAACTATATGATACGAGGACAGCCTGTACTATCTCATCAACTATTAAACTCTCTTCAGTGTTAGATCCACTGTCTAGGTCTATCAACAATTAAACCAAAAAGTCATTTTCCATTAAAAATCTTAAATTAGAAACAATTATTTATTGTAAACATCAATCAACTTAAAATTAGCATACTAGGTTTTACATTAGATTAACTTAAAATATAAAGAAACCTCATTAAAATGGTGCAACTTCATCGCTAATTTTCCAATTTGTAGAAATACCAGGGTTTATGAACTAATTATAATCAACTGTATGTGCTAAAGGTATTAGGTTCTTGTAGAAGTTGACCCCAGAAAATATCACTAAATCCATAGAGAATGATAAGTGTGCAAGTCATTTCAAGTCCCATGTCAACAATGTAAAAGGAAGAACGTCATTCAACAGAAAATGTAAAGCTAGCATGAGATCAAGTAACAAAAGCAGTAGACAGCGACTCTGTATCTGGTTGTTGCTAGCACGCAAAAGACCATGGCACTTTTGACCTAACCTTTGACAGAAGATCCAGCTTCAGAAGGTTCAGGAGTAGCAGACCCTAGAAGATTTTTCCAGATATGCAAGGCCTGCAGAGCTGTGTCTCTAACCGGTTTCACCTACATAGAGAAAAAAGAATATGAAAACCCAACTTAAGCATTAGCAAATTGAAGCTCATGGAGTAGTGAATTATTGAATGACACATCTAACCTTGTCAAAACGACATGATTCTAAACTGCCAATGCATGAAGACCTAAAAGAACCTAGGCACACTCCACCACAAGAAGCAATATCCCTTAATGCTGAAGAGGCAGCTTTGCGTGTTGCCCAATCACTGTTCTTGAGTGCTTCCTGAATGCTAGTTATTGCAGCAGATAAAGCACTACGTGTTGCAGCACCACCAGCCTGACACAGTTTGAGAAGAAACTAAATTCATGTTGATTTTATAGTAAGGCACTCTGCTATATGTTAGAAACGCATACTAAAATTATATAGCAAGATGCATTATTTGGATAATGCATAGCAGGACAGAGTCAGAAGACACCGTCCTTCTATTTCCAGTATGGGGTTATTAATTTCCTAGTGTTGAATAGAAATGCTCAGGCATAATAATTTTTAAAACTCAGGGACCAAATGGAAGGCTTTACATGATAATGCATCGATTCTTAAAGTAGAACTATCATTTGGTAATTATTAAGCCAACACCAATACGCCAGAATACTTATCTTCCAATGGACGCTCGGTATTATTCATAAGACGTCTACGCATATCAGCAAAAGACGCAGAATGGAGAAACAAATCAAACAGAAAATTTATGAGCATTTGGGAGAAACAGACCTGAATGATACTTCTATTCAACTCAATGATTGCTGGTTTTGCCATGAAATGAGGATTCTTAAGCAACTTAACAGTCCTTGCCAACATCTTCTGCAAAATTGAAGCAGGAGGATTGTGGATGCTGTCGATGACCCGCGACAAGCACAACGCAGAACCAAACTGCACATGCTTGTTCTGCTCACCCAATGATTCGAAAAGAGGCCTCACCAGCACAACAAAGACCCCGTCATTTTCACCAACACTGCCGTTCAACTTGGAAGCCAAGATTCCCAATGTTTCTATGCATGCATCCCTCACAACAGAATCTGAGTCCTTTAGTCGCTTAACAATGCTAGCTACCATCTTCCCAAGATAGGTTCCAATAAGACCCTCATGAAAAGTAGCGAATACGCCCAGCAGGCGAACACATTCTTTACGAACCATGCTTTTCTGCTTGGAATCAGTGTCTAATATGCAAGACAGAAATGGGGCAACCCCATCAGGGGTCAAGCATTCTATGGTTTCCTCAAGCTCCTCAACCCCAATTTGGCAAGTGTCCCTGTCTGCAAGTTTGTTAAGTGCAAGAATCACACGATTTTTCAGCTCGAAGACAACCTGCTGATTATTCACCCGTGTACTATTTCCTTTCCCTTTCACCATATTTATATGTGCCTTTGTTTCATTCACCTTTACACTAAACCGTGATTTTATGAGATTTTAACTATGGCATTAATCTTTAAACTTCCGACCCATGGCTCTGCCCTTCAACATTCAAACATAGCATGTCAAAAAGCTATCAAATGTTTAAAAGCTAAAACATAAAGATCCATTCTATGTTAAATAATAGCATCTCAAATTATAAAAGTTGCAAATAACAAATTGTAAACTACAGCAGAGAACTTAAATAAAGGTATAACATAGCACAAAATAATCCTTCTCTCTCTAGAAAAAGAAGATGCCCCATTTGGTTGATGAAAAAGAAATACATAATACGCATTTGGAAGAAAAGGAAATATTAAGAAGTATTCAACTAACTTTACTCCAATCCTCTCAAGACTCAACAAAATAAAATCAAGAAATAACGCAGTGCCCAGAATTTTTAAGCAACCAATAACATTTACTAAAACTTAGAATGAAATTTTAAGCAAAATATAAACAATAAACCGTAGCCACACAAAAACAAACAGCAATGCATATTCTTTGAAACAGAGAAATATTCAATTTTTTACAAAATAAAAAGTGCCCAAAAAATCCAATATATATATATATATAGCTAGAGCAGAGAGTTACATGTAAGAGTAGGACAAAGCACTTCGGGTCTTCTTGGGAGAGTTCTATGGACTATATAGGAATGAAAAACAGACATCGGTAGTAATGCTTCGGAACTGGCAAAAGAGAGAGAGTGAAAATCCCATTTTATTCAAAAATAAAAAATAATGGCATTTACTAATTTGAATGTTCAAATTTGAAGATAACGATAGAATATAATAAAAGACGAATCTCAATGTGCAGAAAAAGAAGTCAAGAAGCAGAGTTCGAGAAGAGAGAGAGTGTGTGTTTTGGCGGTTTGGATCGCATTTCGAAATTTAGTGGGAGCGTTTGGTACGTGGCCATGAGTGGGCCTTTCTTCAACTCTGCATAAAATTTGGTGTTTTGATGTAAATCAAGAAAAAAATTTGAGAATCTCATTTTTCAAAACATTTTCAACAATGGAAAAGGTAAAAGGTTAATAGTAAAATAGTCAAATCAAGTACTACTAATTTAGAGATTAACGACCTAGTTTTGGGTGAAAGTGTTCATGACCCGTTTGATTGACCTCCCCCGCCTTTCTTTAATCCACATGAGGTCAAATTATGATTGTTTTGTAATCGAATGAATCTATTTCCATTTAATTTAATCTGTATGTTAAAAAAAAAATTCATACTTTGTATGATTTGAACCTATGATATTGAGTTTTTAGAAATCCTTGTTCTACATAACTGAATTAAGAACGCTTTCTTATCATAATAAGATAAGACTATAAAGAAAATGATTGTTTTGTAATCAGAATCCGTTGAGACGAGATGTTAAGAGAATGATTGTTTTATAACCCTACTTTGTTGTCTGCATATACTATATTGTTTTGAAAAATGAAAGATTCTGCTATATGTCGGAGTTTTTGAAAGTAAAAACTTAGTTCTGAGATTAAGAAGACATTTTTGAATATATTTGAATAATTTTTTAAAATTTATTGGGGTGTGTTTGATTGCGAGCATGTAATTTGGATGGAAAGAAAATAAATTCTGGGTAATTCAATCGTCTAAAACTTATTTGTATGGAAATTATAGATTAAATGTGATTGATTGATTGATTTAGTTTTCAAGTTAGAAAATATTATATTTGTCCATTTTTTATTGTGGATATATCAGAGAGGGGATAGATGAGAGAGGGAAAAAAAAGTGAATTACCTGAAAAATAAAAAACGCATCTCTCTAAAGAAAATATTTTTCTTGTTTTCAAGGAAAATATGATCACGTGATCAAAAGTAGAAAAATATATTTCATGAAAAAAATTATCAATCGAACAGTAAAAAAGTAATAAATTAGTTGAAAAAACATATTTCTCAGGAAAAACATTGATAATCAAAAGCACCCTTAAAAAGAGTTGACTTGAGAAGTTTTCTAATAAAATTATTTTACCAAAAATGAGCCATGTTTCTTATTTTGACGTTTTCCGCACTTTAAACCAATTTAACTTATCCAATTTTGATAATATTTTAAACTCGAGCAATCTATGGAAAGAGTGTGCAATATATATAGCATTTTTGGCAGTTTCACTTCCGACTGTCCAAAGCCTCGAGCACGTTGAGCCCTGAGAAATGGAATTGAGATACAATAAACTGGTGTTAAACACCACCTAATGTTTGGCGCATTTTAGAATGGGGTCAGATTGTGCTACCTCTAGTTCTAACATGAGCCAATGGAATTTGAAATTTTAAAGAATATTTCTCCAAACAAAAATTAGTGAAGAAATTTGGAATGGGAACAATGAAATGTTTCAACTTACGAGTCTTATCTCTTCTTTTACAATCTCACTCAGATCGAGCCCATTTGTCACATCCCAGCCATGCATACTAGGTAATTTAATAGAGTACATACAGCATGATTATGATGGCCGCTGCAAAATTAAATTTTAGTCTTGAAAAAATTGAAGTTGGACAAACCCGGTCGACCCTTCGGGCTCCCACCGGCTTTTAAAACGAGAGAAAATTACACAAAACCAGTGTTTTCAAATCCAATTTCAAATATCAAATTTCATTTTTCAAAGATCAGACATTTCATTTTTATACAAATCCTAATTATACAATCTCTCTATTTCTCCCTCTTTCACTCCTCAATCTCGACTCTCTCGTCTCTCTCTCTCTATCCTCTCCATTCGGCAGCTCGTCAACAAGCAGAAGACTGCTCCGGCTCCCGCGAGCACTCAGACGGCAGCTGCACAGATCGACGCAAATGGCGCCTCACAGCTGCAGCAGCATTGCTGCGCACGTTCGTCGCGCAACGCCGCAAACTACCACGCCGCACCATCCTGTTGCTACTCTCCCTCTCCTCTCCTCTCCTC
>CAIGRK010285122.1:0-12754 GCA_903798315.1 Fraxinus greggii | reverse complement strand
TTATCCTGCGATGATCAGGAAGTAGATAGTGTTGATATACACAAATAGTCTGTAGTGCCTTTTTCGGAGAATGAGTTATATAGTTTTCATTCTGTACATACCAGATGATAAATTAGTCACTGCATCCAATTTCCAAAAAAAACCCCCCGCCCCCCCCACACACTTCTTCTGAATTTCGAATAGTATTCAAGATCGCCTGTTTTCAATTATCAATTTGGAATCCCTTTTCTAATGCCATAACATACATACATTATACAACCGATAAAAAAAAAAAATTCATACGATTATACAAACATTAGATTGAAAAGATAAATTCAAATCACTCCACGCTATTAAATACCCAACTAAACTGCAGCACTTGTATCGCACTTGCGTACACTAGTAGTTTTAAAAAATCATTCTCATGCACATTTCCTTACATTTGATGTAGGATTGCTATGGAAGCTACATGATCATTGTATTATATGTTTAATTATTTACTTCAACTCTAAATTCTAACATTCATATGGATTTAAATCATGATCTCCAAAGTACAAACAATTTCAGTTGGACAAAGTAAATTATTTTGGTCATATCAATGATTAATTTTTGAAACTTTAAAATATATTATAAGATAATAAAATTAACCGACAAACATGGGTTTATATTGATTTAGGGCCAAATATATTTATTTAGGGCCTGTTTGATTTGGATTGATTTCCATCTTCTTGGTTTTGACTTGTTTGATTGGTTTCATTTTCTTGGCGGCTAACATGGTGGGAATTCATTGATTTTGAGTGGGAATTCATTTTTCAATTTACTTTTTTTTTTAAATTTTTTTTGGCTATAGAAACAAATTTTATCCCTAATTGTAACAAATTATATCTCTTTAATAAACAATTTTAATGTAAAACAAAACAAAACGAACATCAAAAGATCCAAAATTTCAATATTTTTCACGTGAAAAATTATACTAATAAAACACAATTAATTGACAATTTCTAAGAAAACAATTCTAGATAATTCAATTCCCTAGAATTCATTTTCTTTTCATCCAAATTCCACTATTACAATCAAACAGATCCTTAGAGGTAGTAGTACTAAAGTTAAAAATTTATTTTTTGTTATAGTATTTTATTATTTATGAGTGTATTTATTTACTTAATTTTGGCACCCGATTTGACCCTTATTCTTTTTCGAGTCGATATTTGGGTCGATTTTTAAAAGATTGGATGTTTTTATTAAATACAAAGTTGAATGCATAATTAACTTATATATGCATACGTGGATTCTAGTTTGAATTCAAATGATGAAGTTCATTAATTTTTGAAAAATTATATTTGTACATAATATTTTACCTAATTGGTGCCATAATGGACAAATATCGGCCCCCTTGCGGCGCCTCCTATAGGGACCTCTATTTGTACATTATCACACCAATTAGGTAAAATATTATGTACCCCTAGTATAGCCCTTAATTTTTTTTTTTCTGTTTGATTATTTCGTGCCTTTCGATCTGTACAAAAAAATTATTCATTGGCTTCAAATCATAACCAAGTCTTGAGATTTACTCATTTATTAATAGAGAATATTTTCCGGAATAAAGAATTTTAATATTTAATAAAAAATATTCAACCAAGTCATGACTATTTCAAGATGCTGCGAGCAGTAGTACATTTTGACTCCACTGCCTTTGTCTTGAGGTACAACGAAACCTCCTGTAGCTGCGCTATATTTATTTATTTATTAATAAAAATAATTGAATACAACAGTATCTTTCCTAAGCAAGCGAGGGTAATGGAGGGCACAGGAACGACGAAGTCGTTGTACGCCGACAATGGTTACGAAGGAAGAGGCGCCGGCGGAAAATTAAGGAAACCGACGGCGAGGAAGCCACCGTTCACGCCTTATGCTCGTCCGCCGCCGACCAATAATCAAAGCGGCGGCGGTGGCTGGTTGTCGAAAATCGTTGATCCTGCCCGTCGCCTTATAACTGGCGGCGCCACCAAGATCTTCCCTTCGTTTTTCTCCAAATCAGCCTCCTCTCCCGCGCTTCCGCCTGCTGAGAACAATGGTCAGTCGTCGTTACACTGACATTAATTTTTTATTTTCATCTGTTTATTTATGTATATATCGATATTATCGAAAGTAGCATCTCAACACATTAGGGTTTGGGAAATATATATAATGGAGAAGGGTGAATAGTTGCATCCTTTTTAATTATTTGGGATTTTTTGTGAATTAGGGTTTTAAAGGTCAACAATACAGGAGGCTGAAAAGTATATTTTTATATATGCTTTGTTTTTCATTGGATGCTAAGGTGAAGTTAAAAGAAGTGGATTAGTGTTTCTAGAGTCCAGGCATATACTTTTAGACACTTCCAGCGAAGCCCAGTTGAGCTTTGGCGGGTTTATTGTGGATTACTTTACATTAAATAGGGTAATTAGCATTCTTTGAGGAAAAAAATTATATGTGTGTTCTAATGGACCAAGTTCAAATTTTTTAGAGTAATGCTATCTGTCTTCTTGATGATGCATCATCTTGTTTAGGTGGCATTGAATGATAGGTCCAATAACATGGTTTCATATCCTTGCATTTAATCGGACCTATCATTTTATTTCACTTTGTTGCCACAAAGGTTGATGATCATCATTTTATTGCTAAAACTACTGAAACTAATGTGTTACCCCCCTTTAATTATAATATTGTACTACTGTTATACTTTTTTATCCAAATTCAGATAAATGTTAGCATTCAAGTTTTTATTATTTGGCCTCGGATATATTTCTGAGAGCCTTAATTGATTCACTTTATAGACTGCTGATTCCTTTACACCTGCACCAATGATACTGGGTTCTATTTAAGTAGGAATTTGGTAGACAAAGGCTTATTGTTTGTGAGATCTAGAATATTCAATTATTTAGATCAGTATTGCCTAGATAAAAATGATTTGACAACATGAAAATTATTGAACTTAACATTTATAAGTGCTAAAGAACAGGATTTTTGTTCTCTACATTTATTGTCACAAGACACGTTTCTCTTGTGTAATGTACACTCTTGTCATACACATATGTTAGTAGAGAGCATAAGGGTCATCCGCTGATTCTATATGTGGGTGAAGAGTGGGCTATTCGAAGGTTTGGCTTGCAATAGATTATGAGGAGGAGGGCATCCAAAGGCTGTTTATGATAAACCACGCATATCTCTTACTTTGCACTTGCATTACGCTCTATGGAACTTTTTGTAGTTTGTACACTACTCAGAGAGACTAACATAATCTCTAAATGGTGAGATCACACTGTCATATTTGCATTCCTAATCTGTCTGGATTGTCTACTATATCTGGAGTAGCAACAGATTCGTGGCAAATATGAGAGTACCTTGGGAAAACTGAAATTGTGAACAGTAAGAACAGCAAAATGGGACCCTGAAGCAAATGTTCTGTTTTCTTACCGGAGAGTAATTATATAAATCAACGAACTCATTGAGTTTATTATATAAGACAATTTTGAATATATAGAATTCACGTATTAAAATTTTTAATAGTATGGGCTACAATTACATCTCTATTGTGATAAGATGATATACCATAAGCCTTCTTTTTGTGCAATTTCAGCTATTTTCTATTATTTAGACTGTGTTCTAGATATTTAACAGTTCATTTATGTTTAGATGCTTCACTAAAATCTTCTCCAATATTATCTGCTCTCCTTTTCCTTATCTTTTTATCATTTAGACTTATTTCCTTTTTCCTGCGCAGATAGGAGGGATGCTGAACTGACAGCAAATGCTGAAGATAGAGTCGAGGGCAAGTCAAGTGTAAGTTTGCAGTGTTTGTTATTGTTTTTCAATTTTTTATGCTTGATTGCATACGTGCCATGTGATAAGGTGACAATTATTAGTCTATAAAACCTGACATAATTATGACATGGAAGTTTTGAAGAAACCCCTATTACTTTTAGAACACAATTTTCGGCATCTCATTTATTTTCAACTTTTTGACTCCTTTGGAAGGAACTCCCCAACATGATTACATAATGTAAGACTGTTTTTTTTTTGGGAAGCATGTAAAGCCAACCTATGATGCACTATTCTATAACTCTTTACATTCAGACCAGGACTTCTATTTAATTTTAAATTACAGAATACCCAATCATAAATCTGGTTTCTCACCTTTTGTTTATTATCAACAAATGACATTCTATTATTCATTTTGACCAACTTTTAGTTCACAAAATTCTGATGCAGCTGAAGAATAGATGGCATTCCAGGAATAATATTCGTTGAATGAAGTTTAGATTATTATATATATATTTTTTTTCAAATGAAAATCTACTGCCCCTGATGAAGCTTCTATCTGAACAAGTTCAAAAAACTAAGCCATTGATACAGTTATTACACATGGTCTTGTCTCAATGAGTTCATTATAAGGATTTTTTTTCTACATATTAGAAATTCACAAGTGGATATTGAATGGGGAAAGCAGAATTATTCTCCAGGATTTTTTTTTCTATATTTCTAGTTTTTAGATGTTAAGATTTGGTATTAAAAAAACAAAATAGGTAAACAAACTTGTAAAGATGTTTTCTTAAGTTTGCTTGATCTTGTATAAATAGCGCGTTCTTGTCTGGTATGGTGATTCACTTACAAAGTTTGCCAATGTGTGTGGTATCCGAGTATTTGGACAATGTTTATCAGCGTGATAGGTGTCCAAGCTGAGTTTCTGGGAAAGCTGATTAGTGATGAGTTGAACTAATGATTAAATGTTGAATCTTTTGGATGATTCCTGCCATCTTTATATAGCTTCTATTAGTTTTTCTTATATGATCAGTGAGAAAGAAAATGCTGTTGATCTACGAAATTTAGCCCATGTTTGAGCCCATTCTTTAAAACTAATTTTTTCAATAACTTATTTTCCACCACAAATTATCCCAATAAAATAATTTTGCATGTAAACTCAAAAAAATTCCCACTTTTTAACAACTTATTCTCCTTAAAATCATTTTTTACAAAATTTATTCTAAAAAATGGGACTCAAATAGGGGCTTATTGATTTTTTTAATTGTAGTCAATATCATCTGATTTGAAGCATGCTTGAGAAGTGTTTATAAACTGTTTAACTATAAATAGATAAAAAATGAGTGGTAGATAATGGAGTACTACTAGTGGATCATTTGAAATGTATAGATAAAAATTGATTTGAATGTTGATAAACGGTTTATAAGCATGAGCCATACACAGGCTTACTTTCCAGAATAAAAGCTTTACTTGTTTCATTCATACCTTTTGGTTTCATTGAAGCTCTTTGAGTTGGTTCAGTGTATTATAACATACTCCCTTCTGTTTAAATAATTGTTTGTATTGGTAAGGGCATGTTGAATACAAGCTCAAAATCACGTTTATGCAGTCTCTAGTAGTCAGATCTGCTGAAAGAGGTGGTCCAAGTGAAGTTGCTGATGAATTGAACAAAGCTTCTGATCACAAGGAGTTTGGGCAAGAAAGAGTAAATAGTGACGGTACTTACTTTTCCAAATTCGAGCAGCTGTTGAAGGAAAAAACATTTTCCAGGTAAGCTTTTATTTTTTCGATTTGTCCTTATTTATATTTGCTTTTATCACCCCCAGTAGATATAACCTTCTGTAACTGGAATTTGAACGAAAGAATGGATTCAGTTACAACGCATGGTCATTCGAAGCTGGAAACCTTTTTTTTCCCTTGTCAGAGATTTGCATGATTGTTAGATTGAGGCATCTAGAATAATACAGAGCATCATCTGAACATGAGGTTGAGCATATCTTGTAAGGTATTATTGTAGAAAGGTCCAAATTATTAGTGGTTGGGATGGATTTCCAGGCATGGTCGTGGTTAGGGGTTTGATTTCATCTCTCCTACTAGCTATAGGCTTATAGCTTTTGGGAGAAATGGTTTGGTTGCGTCAAGCATTCTGCATCAGTTGATAGCTGGGTCTTGTGTTCGATTCTCCTGAGGGAGAATGATGCGAAGCACACCTGAATATGAAGGTTGGCCTATTTCGTAAGAGATTCTTGAAATGAGGCTCCTATAAATAGTGCTTGGGGTGGATTCTTGGGTCTGGTCGTGGGTGACAAAGGACTTGATGCGCCTCTCCTTCTAGCTAAATAGCTTTTGGGAGAAATGGTTTCATCATCCTGTATTAAGGAAGCATCCTTCTTTTTTCCTTAAGACACTTGCCTTTGTTTACAGCACAATTGTGATTCAATCATTCTTGTCTTAAAATGTCAAACATTCTTTAAGATTCTGTCATAATGCTCACCCTGCTGTGCTATACAGAGAAGAAATCAACCATTTGCTCGAAATATTGAATTCTAGGGTGGATGTGGAGGGGGAGGAGAAGAAACCTGTTGGAGGAGATGCTGAACAGGTTCCGTTGATGCAAGAAATTCCTAGAATGTCAGTTGAAGAAAAGCAACAAGACATAGACAGACCTATCATAGGAACTTCTATTCCAAAAGCAGTTGTGAGTGTTTTATGGTATCCCTGATTCGATTGGTTGCAGTTGCACGCATGTTTGCTTCTGTGGCTAGCATTGACTGATGTATACTTTAGCTTAAAAATAATCTAAATATTTCATATAAGAGAAAATGCATTAGAACGTAGTGCATGGACTACTTTATCTCCTTGGCATAAATTATATCTTCATGATACTAAACAGGTTACACAGACACACGAAATCCCTAGAACACCACTCGAGGGAAAACAGAAAGACAGAGACAGACATATTGAAACTTCTCTTCAAAAAGCAAATGTGAGTATACTTCATCATCTCCTATCCGATTGATTCGTCTCACATTTAGTTCTGCAGCTGTTGCATTGTTGTATACTTTCCGATAGCTGTAAAAATTAATGAACATTTTCTTTTTGAAGAATGTGTTAAGAGTTTATCTTCATTTCACAATATGTTACAGGTTACAGATGCTGTTGGCGCCTCCCCAATTGATATTGCTCAAGCATATATGGTTAGTCGTACCTCAGAACGAGGCTATGACCCCTATAATTTCATGTCAAAAAGCAAAAAAACTCAACCATTGAGTGATGAATTTGTTACAAAGCCATTTATGCCAACCCCTTCACCTAAACCATCCATTTGTTGGCCTGGTGCTGAGGTACATGAAGGTCGTGGTTATGTAACACCTCAGAGTCAAAGAGGCAGATATGGGCATCTCGATTTTCCTAGAACCCCATATTCTAGAACCATAGCATCCAAGTCCAGATTCAAGGTATATGAACTTAGTGTTGACTTTTGTTATGTGTCCTTCAATATGCAAGGAGTGATAAATACATGGTCTCCATGATTTTGCTGCTCCAGTTACAAGCTGATAGCGGGATCCAGAATGGATTATCAACTCCCTTTGAGCAATCTCATACATCCATTTATCGGCAGGTACACATATAGCCCCTGTTTGACAGCCATTTTTTGTGGAAAATGTAGTTTTGAATAGTGAGTTTTTAGGAGAAAAAAGAGTTTGAAAAAAATTATTCTCAAACAGGGGCTTAGTTCTTTTAATTAATGCATGCTGCCATAGCATAGTAATTATTGTCACGCTCCATTGGTAATTTGTCCTTTAAAATGCATTATCATATTGTCCAGCATTACGTAATTAAGATTTCA
This sequence comes from Fraxinus greggii, assembly GCA_903798315.1. Classification (NCBI taxonomy): domain Eukaryota; kingdom Viridiplantae; phylum Streptophyta; class Magnoliopsida; order Lamiales; family Oleaceae; genus Fraxinus; species Fraxinus greggii. Next base: position 5,124 of record CAIGRK010285122.1, on the reverse strand, counting down.
AAATTGAGCCTTAAAAATGATTTTGACTGAATTATGTGATCCCAGTCAGGCTGATTATGCATGCCATTGCCTTCTTCACTCTGTCACATTTGATTTCTATTTTTAGCAGCTACGACATGGATGGATTCTTCTTCATAATGTATTCCAAATAATTTTCAGGAGAAAGGGGGTGATACAGTTGATATCTATGGGTCGGTGGGGCCTATTCGTCGAATAAGGAATAAGTTTGCTTCGGAAGTTCGACCAAGAGGATCTATTTTCCAGAACTCATCTAAAGATGCTCATCCTGAAATGGTAAAACCTAGTCTTTCTAAAGATTTCTTGCCTAGTACAGAAAAGAAACTGGAACATGGTGAAACAAGCAGTGTTTCTCCGTACTTGCCAGAGGAACCAGTGGTAGGTGGTTCTGAACCTGGATTACAAAATCTAAATCATTCTTCTTCTAGTGAGGCTGTTAGAAAGATTTTGGAACACCTTGACAGAAACAAACCTACGCCTAAAGAAAAGGCAGCTGAAATGAAGTTTGCGACTGCTTGGAGGAAAACTCCTGATGAGGCCTCTGATACTGTTCCCAAGGGAAATATTAGCTCATTGCAGTTTGGAGATCTTGGTTCTCGTAAGAACACCAGTTTTGTAAGCCCGAAGATTCCCAAGAAGCTCAACAATGATAGCAGCAATGCCAATTTTCCAGTTCAATTTCAGGAGAAAGGCGGGAATGAAGTTAATGGGGATGCTAATGAAAATGCCAAAGCTTCTAGTACCGGAGTCCTTTATCCTAGTATGATCCCTGATGCCAATGAAATGCCTACTTTTGGTCTTACGAAAACTTTTGATCCTCAGGTCAAGAATTTGCAGGAGGTACTTTGTTTCTATTAAGTTATTGTTTGACCTTAAATTCTTAATTGATGTTAGGTTTTACTCTATGTGTCAATGTGTAGCTTCATTAATATGTTAGTGGTTAATTTCTCACAAAACTGTTATAAAACTTGATTTCTATAATGACATTAATGATCCAGCTATATGGCAACACTAAAATAATAGCCGCCTAGGCTAAGGTAAGTATCACCTCATGCCTGCAGCCTAACAAAGCAGCAATACTCAATAGCGTTATGCGCAATTAATATGCTTTTTGGTCAATTTTGTTTGGTACCAACTGCGCCTGGCGTACACTTGTTAAACCCCAAAATAGTAGTGGTTGTTCTGAAACCTGTGCCGTGAAGATTGCTGACTATACACTTTCATCCTAGTTGATGCTGCAACTTTAATATCAAGATCAAGAAAAACTTAATGATGATTCCTCAGCACTTGATTTTGTGCAGTTTCCATGATGCTTTAAACTGGTCCTGGTTATATTTCTAGTTCCCATGGAATAGGTTGTCGTATTTAATGGATTATTTTTTGGAGACTCTGAATCGATTTTTATTATACTTTTGAAGCAATTATTGAGCTCGTCACGGGTATTTTAGAATTTTGAAGCAAGGTTACTAATCAAATTGAGGCTATGATTTCTCCTTTGAATTTCTGTAATGGCTACACTACTCAGCATGTGAGCTTGATTAAGAAAATATTTTAAATGTTAATTAGACATGCACTTGAAAACGTGCTGGCTCATAAATTTATGGTTTTTCAAGCCTTCTTCGTGTATAATAATTAAATTGGTGAAGCCATTAAGACGTGACTGTTGTAGTTTTGAAATTGACAAGTAGTTAATTGCCTATAAAATATAGAAGCTTGGCAACATGAGAGCAGCATAATCAGGAAGAGCTCCTAACTGGATTTGCATTAAAGTAGATAATGCTCTGATTATATCTTGAAAAATTTCAAGCTATTGTACATCTTATAAACTTGTATCTGGCAGTGTAATACGGGAGTTTTGGTCAAAATTAGCCTGCTTTTAATTGTTGATTTGCTCTATGTATTCTTGCTAATTTAGAATTAAATTTTCTTGTCATTTGTGTAGCAACATTTTAAATTTTCTTGTCATTTGTTCTCTTTTATTTTGGTTAGTTTAAATTGTTTTTGACTTTTTTCAAGTTCAAATAATTTGGAATAGCCATTCCTCAATAGAAGGTTTTAAGTGTAAGATTGAGACAGTAATGGTAAAAAATCAAACGCTATATGCTTCTCTTTCTATGGCAGTTTGGCCCCGATTCATCGTTTGCATTATTTTGATCTAAATATATGATAATATAATAATATCCGAATCAGGAAGGTTGTGTCTAATAGCCAACTTTCAATCTTGGAATTGACACCAATAACTTAATTTGGCTTAATAATGTATTGAACTTTTCTTACTTGGATTTAGATGCGATGAAATCTGATTGTAAGCAGTAGCGACAAATGTATTCCTACCCGTACTTTCTATAGCTTTCAAAATGTAGTACGAGACTTGTAGTTTCAACACCTAAAAAGCTCAGAATTGCGTTTTTCAGCTGCCAGAAATAAATCATGGCAACTTTACTATGCAAATTCTTGTTTTACAATGTCTTCATATCACATGATCTTCCTTAAGATTTTGACGTGTTTGGATGTTATGTAGTGGGAACTCGTATTGACAATGTCCTTTTTGCAGAACTCTTTCATAATAGCTAGCAATGGGCAGAAGGGGATGACCAATTCGACGGGCCTAATGCCTTCAAAGGATCAGTCGACCCTTTCTCATGGAAACAAACCATTTTTGCCATCAATATCCATCAACAGGCCCAATCCTCGTGCAGTTTCTTCTGACAATGGTCCGAGCTTCACTTTCCCCGTGTCTGCAAGATCCGGGGTCCTTTCCGAACCCCCAACTCCTTCTATCATGCCTTTATTCTCAACAATGGCTCCATCTCAGCCGAAGGATGTGCCTGCTGTTCCTTCTTACAGTTTTGGCACAAATAAGTCTACTCCGCGTCTTGTTTTCTCGTTTCCATCTACAAGCAGTACCTCAACCCCCGATGCTTCTGATCTTAAGTTCCAGTTTGGATCCGATAAAAAGGCCAGATTGTCTTTTAATTCATTTGGGAAAGACACCATCTGCTGCTGATCATGTGGGGTTAGTTTAACTATTTTGTTTTTCTCCCGTTGCTGAACTGATTGATTTTCGCCTTCGACATCTTTAACTATACTTATCCGTGTATTCTTACTGACATTTTATGATTCATAAGTCAGTTTTACAAGTGGCATCTTAGTCACTATATTATACTATTCCATGAAAGTGAAATCTTAATAATTAATTCGAGCATTTGACAATTTGTTCATCAAGCTTGCATTTTACATGTTTGTCCATGATGTGGAGAATTTGGATTAAGCATGTAGAAAAATATGTCAATAATTGCAGTATTCATCTCCTATCTATTGATGGAGTAGTAACTATGTCCCTAACATATTGTTTTTTCTGTAGCATTGTTCCCAACTTGCTATTTTGCCCGTGTGGCTCCATTATTTGCAAAATTAAAATCCATTTTCGTTAGCGGTTCCCATGTCTAGCTTGTAGTGTGAAGGAAATCAATCATTACGGCAGCTAGGGGTCCAATATTTTATTAAAATGTAGATAAAAATTGCTATCAAACAGGCGCTTTGTAACGTCGTTGGTCCCTACCTCTAAATATATATAAATATATATATGTGAATATAGAACAATTAAATTTTTTGTTTAGACTAGAGTTCTATTTTATCTAAAACTCATTTTTAGCTATATATCCTCTTATAAAATAATTTTACATGTAAATTCAAAATTTTTTCTATTTTTCAATCACACATTTTGTAAAAAGTCACTATATACTGGAAAAAGAAAAGAAAAATGAAAATTAAAAAGAAAAGAAAACAATAATTTAATGGTTGTGTAGTGCATATTATAATTTAGAGGTGTAAGTATGTCAATAGTTTAAATTGCCACGGGTGTACTCGGTGTAGGTCGCTCATGGGTTAGCGTATCTGTTGGCTCAGACCCATGCCTGATCAGACGAGCCATTGACCCAACGACTTTTCAACTTTTTGTTTTGTTTTTTAATTTTTTAAAAAATAAAAAAGAAAAAGAAAAACAATTAAATAAAAGGAAAGGTTTCAATGGAACAAAACGACTGTGGGGAGTTTTAGTAGGAATCCTTATTATTAAATAAAGCAAACAGGAACTTATTCTAATAGGAACAAATCATACGCACCCTTAAAAAAAAGTATAATTGCAATAAAACCTCCAAATCTTTGAACGAGTAGCAGATTTTTTCGAAATTTTTGATTTGCTGCAGCCGTCACCCCTAACCTTTTCAAACGTTGTAAGTGAACTCCTCCTAGACAGTTTTCATCCACAATTTCGTCAGTTGACCAAAAAATTTTGACCACGTTTTTAATAGTTTAAAAAGAGGCAAAAGAGTAACTTATATTTATTACATTAAATAGTTAAATTAATTAAATTTAAAAAATTAAGAGTAACTTTATATTTGTGGCGCACAAGCCGCACGACAATAGCAAAAACTAGAAGAATTGAGCTTGGAGGTGGCAATTTGTGTGTGGATAGCGGTGTGAAGTGGCTGAATGATGTGTGAGGTGCTGGTCGAGAGGTTGCTTGCGGGAGAGTAGACATAGTTGTCGATAATAGGTTAGATGAAGAGTTGATGCTTTTCGGGAGAGACGGAGATGACTGTGTTTTTGGTTGTTGTGGATCAACCGGTGGCGTAGATGAATGGAGTGCAGGTGACAGAGTTGTCATGGCAGGCGGCTGTTAGAGGTAGGTGTAGTCGATGGAAGAAGATGAAGTGGTATTAGGCCGGATTAGGATTTTGAGATTAATTGGGCTTGAGCTTTTGGATCTGGTGTGGGGTTTATCATTTTGGATAATATCTATGTAACAGGTTAGTTTTTGAGGAAATTACATGCACACAAGTATTTAAGATTCAATTTTCATAATTCCAGATTCAAGTTTGATATTTCAGAAATTAGGTTTTAAGGAATTAAAAAATTAATTTTTTATTTATAATAACGAATCCGTTTCTTACGTGAAGATTGGAGAGAGTGTTTTTAAATAAGTAAAAAAATCTTCTAAAACCGCCTAGAACCGCTAAACATTTTACCCATCGCCTCATTCCCAAAAAATAACAAAGTAATTCTTACCTAAATCATACAACTTTCATTCCTTTTGAGATCAAA